>BQNB010074048.1:0-31917 GCA_026074375.1 Tanacetum coccineum
GCACTAGGATTAACCCATGTTTTAAACTTGTAATTGTTGTGATGGTCACACCGATCATATAACTATCCCACACCCTTGACATGACCTCATTTTTAGTGCAGGATACCCCTAGTACAATCCTCCGAGCCTATCCTTTTCCACGGTTCTCATAATTTTGTGGTTATTTCGACTATTAATGAAGAGCATTGTCACCCTTAAACCAATCGTTACACCCAAATCGCCTTAGCCAATACCCCCATATATTTGTTAGATGATCTCCATGTTATTTTGATCCACCTCAAATCGGGTTATTAGTTAGATTGTAAATATCGAGTATGTAAAAAGCTCAAGTGTAGGGGTACGTGTTGTAAAACCCCATTTTGTGATGTATTATGTTATTTAAAAAAAAGAAAAAGAAAGAGATTGATGTAGAGTTTGTATATCTTCGTCCGAGTCTTGGCTTAGCAACCAAACCAGCGTATATTCATGTAAATAATTAGCTAACCCTTCCACTCCAAATTCACCCAAAGCCACCCAAATGTATCCCATCCATTTTCATTTCCATTAGATGTTATCTTACACCTACACCCCACAACCCTTTAAAAGACCTTTTAGATAGTAATGAATAATGCTTGCGCCTAGCGGTGGTGGTTTGATCCTTTACCAAGCCTATGGTAATTTATATGCTATGACATGTTATGAGTGTTGATTTTCCGTTTCCCCCATTATGTTATAATTTATTATACAACCGAGTGAAAGAGAGAATCCCAAACACTTATGTGAGGTGCTAGTATATACTTTCTGTGCTTTTAATTACGAGGTCTAGAAGGTTGTGTTGTAAAATACTTTTAAAGAGTAGGTTAAATGACCCTTATATTGCTATTGTCTAGGTAGAAAAGCCCTTTTGCTTGAGGATAAGTAAATCCCAAGTGTAGGAGTATTTGATAAGGTGTTATTTTATACATTTTTCGAGGTCATTTAACCCCCAAAATCATGCATTTATGCCCAAAATAGGTACTTAATCATTCTTTTTCAGGTATTTAGCATTTGGAAGGCATTTTGAGTAAATACACGTGACTTGGGCTGATTTAGAGAAGAAACAGACAAGACTACAGACCTACACCAACATCTCTAAAGATTATGTTCTCAGCGGCTGGAGACGGCGTCACAAGATACACGTGATGCCATCATAATTCATCCCACGACGGTATCAAAAGAAATCACGATGGCGTCAGCTCGCACGACCCAGCCCAAGATCTAGAATATTCTACTTCATGACGGCGTCACGATTAAAACGCGACGTCGTCACAGCACTTTTTTTATATATACAAACCCGAAATTAGGGTTTTAAGTGTGTAACTTTCGAGTAAAAAAAGGGGACGAACCCTAGTTTGTTTGGCAGCTTATTAGGACAATTTTAGGGATTCAAAACCCTATTATAACTCCTTTAATTCATGTTTTAATCAAGTAAGACTATTTTAATCATTCAATATGTCTTGTTGTTTGATTCATTATTGTTCTTGCTTTATCTTTAACATGCTTGGCTAAACTCCTTATTGTGTTCATTTATGATTGTATAAAACCTAGAATGTAGATCTTAGTGGTGTTGCTTCTTGTGATGAATATGCATGTTAGGCTTTAGAAAACCAGCTTTTGTCTGTATCGATGTTGATATGTCTAGGAAAACATGATTGTATAGAAAGGATACCGTCGTGTAACAGTCTTCATACTACCTTGCCCCTTATATGGTTGATCCACTTTTAATATATTTCAAATGCATTTAATGTACTCTTAGGGGCCTTGTAATAGTCTTCATACTACCTTAGTTGTGCATTGCCCTAACGGAATATTAAATAGATGACAAGTTCGTGTAGGTTGCGGGTGGACGGTTGGTTTTGTGTTTAGAGTCGGCGGGTTTGGGGGGGGGGGGGGGGGGGGGGGGGGGGGGGGGGGGGGGGGGTTTGGGGGGGGGTGGGGGGGGGGGGGGGGTGGGGGGGGGGGGGGGTGTCTGGACGGGATGGTAGAGGTGGTTCATTGGTTGTTCTTGTGGTTTTTTTGTCTGGTATAGGGTTATTGTGGGGCGTATGGACTGTGGGTGTGATTCGTATATTGGGGGTGTTATTGTATTTATGTTGTAAATTATTGAGTGTGACGCGGTTGCACCAAAAACTGTCGCCACCACGATTACTTTCAATTACATCCAAAAATCATCGATCAGACATTACATACACCCATCCCAATAGAGTGCATTAAGTAGGTAGTAGTAGCGTCGATCAAGTTGACGTGTTGACATAGTGTGGTAGGTGTACTTTAAGTGATATGTTACCAATTGGTAGTTTTGTGTATTCCAGTGATTTTGTTTTTTTAGAAATCCAGTAATGGTGTAGTTACACATAAGTTGTTGGGGTAATTGGTTTGGTCGGGGTTGGGGTGCGGGAAGTTGTTGTGGAGTAGAGTGGTTTTGTGATGCGGGGGGAGTTTTGGTTGAATGAGGGGGGTAGTTGAGGCTGGATTTTTTGTTTGCTTTTGGTTGGGTGTGGTGGTGTGTGGTTTGTTTGGTGTTAATTCAATTGGTGTTTGTTGCTTGTTTGTTAGTAATTGCACCCCCCATGAGTGGGGTGGGTGTGGGATCTTGGGTTTTGTTGTTTTTGTTTTGGGGTTGTTGTGGGTGGTTGTTTTCTGTGGGTTTGGGGGTTGGTTTGTTTTTTTTGTGTTGAATTGGAATATGATTGTTGTGAGAATTCATTCCTATGTTTTTTCTTTATTGTTATCACCAGTTAAGTATTAGTATTATTAGGTTTATTATATTACTTTATTTTTAGTTAGTTTTAATTATTTAGTTTTTTTAGTTTAAGTAGCTATTACCAACCAACCTACTTTAATTATTTGATTTACTGCTTTCCATTAAAATATAAAAAATACAAAAATAATCTTCTCACAACCCTTAGCCACACTCACCCCCACCTTCCACACCACCCCCTCTCAGTCAATTCTTGAATAAGACAGTGATCAAGCCTTTCCCCAACCTATTCACCTAGAGGGTGGGTGTGCGCGGTAGTAAAGGTTACCGAGAACATCCCCCGATAAAGTTATAATTTGGTAGGTATTCCTTTTTACTACTACAACGGTTTGTTTGGTTTTTAGGTACTCTTGATTGAGATTTAGAAATAATATGGAGTGAATAATAGACAGGTCCAGATCGTGAGTTTCGAATAGGTCTTGGAAGGTCTTTTGAAGAGGGGGTAGATCGATTATAACAACCCCAGACAGGGGTAGTCTTAGATAAGATGTTTGAAAGTTTTATAAATGTTGATAAAAAAATTTTATGTGTCGTTATTAATGTATGTGTAATAGGTGTCTTGCCTATTCTTACTTACTTACAAGGTTTTTTGGTTTTTAGGTTAATCTTAGCTCTAAGGGAATGTTGGTAGTTTTGTTAGAATGAGTCTTGCCTATTCTACTACTACAACGGTTAGGTACTCTGCCTAGGGAGTTGTAAAACTTCTTGTAAGAAGTCCTACGACCCTCACATCAGATACATATCATAAATGTCAATCTTATTTATCCAAAAACATTCAGTGAAATTAAAATGTGGTACTTCAATGTCAAATTATAATATACATTGTTCAACAAGGCAATCAAGAAAGTTCATAATTCATGCTAAGAAAACATTTTTCTCCCCATGAAACTTTTCATGTCAACAAATTTTAATCAATTGGTATTACAAATACTAAGAGATTTAATATTTTAAATAAGGGGAGAAAATGTGATTAAAATATGATCAAAAATAATGTGATCTTTAAGAATCTAAGTGCACAACTTCTACCCACATATGTGAAACAGTTTCGAATATCGAATCTCATAGTGTTGGGGAAGGGGGGATATTGATTTGGATTCAAAAAAAAAAAAGTCATAAATGAGACTCTCGACGTCACCTTGTTGTTAGTTTGATAGAATTTTAAAGAAAAAAAATAAACATTTGATTTTATTTTTTAAAACACTTTTGATTTTTACCAAGGTATTTATGTTTTTTGGGATTGTTCCCTATATTTATTTTACCAAAACAAACCAATTTAAATGCACGAAACGTGACGGATCGCGAATGTGTGAAAGATTGAATGAAAGTTTCATTAGGTTGGTTAAGGTTTTTTTTAGGTATTATAAGTTCCTATGATTTCCACTAGAAAGAACCAGAAGTGATAGGATCTACCCATGGACATTTCATAGATAGAATTAGAAGTCCTTAGATAAGTTTTGGAGAAGAATGAGAAACGAGAACAATGCCGACTAAGACATAAGTTAAAACTAGAACAATCACAACAAGAGGTACACAATTGTAGTTGAGTATTGACGTTCTTGGGGTAGCATTGAAGGGTGGTTGGGAAGTCGGGTGTTTTTTTAGGTTGGAGTTGAATGACGTGTTGAGTTGAAGATAAAATGAAAAGAGAATATATAAGGTGCTGGAATAATTTTTATTTATTTTTTTTTAATTTTGATATTTTATAGGGGTCTAAGAAGGGTAGACAATTTGTTTCTTTATTCCCGAAACAGAGCTCGTGGGATAATATGAACTTATCTCTTTTATTATTATATATATATTTACTTTTATATAAAGGTCTAAGAAAGAAGCCATGCATGCATTTTAGTTAAAAACCGAGGTGAAAGATATATAAGTCTATTCAAAAGCCATGCTAGATGATTGTTGGGTATTAAAGGAATTCATCAGTGGACCCAGTGATGCAATGCACAACCCTTCCTAGCCATTCTAGTTTCTATCTATAAGTGAATTGTGCTCATTTTCAGCCGTGATTCATACACGGTTATCTATTGATCCATCATTTGCTTGAGATGTGTTAATATGTTAATTAGGGGAGATCTAGTCAGCTCAGCTCTTTCCGAGGAACCCTTAACTATCCATATACATGTCATTGGTATTATTGGGGGGGGGACGAGACAGTAGGGGAATACAAATAGTCTACCAAAAACATTACCTTACATATTAGCGCATTATTGATGATCTTGTTCCCTCACTAGCCAATCACAACATATCTAATCTGATCATTAATGCGAGTAAGGTTGCATACATTCAAGTAAATGAACAGAATATAAGGTAGGTTTTGTCCACATAACTTTCGGTAATCATAGGTAATTAGCACCAAAGACTCTGGAATATATGAACTTAAAGTGATCAAGTGCACACTGAGAGAGGAGTCTAGAGCTAGAAGAGATCTCATGCATTACTAAATCTTATTAGGATACACAATCATCTGTTATATAACACTGTTGTTGTTCACCCTGTAAACAGTAGAGTAATCAAAGAGTCCTACGCATTTTATCTTGAGACCTTCCAGAAATTCAGAGTGATACTCGTTAGTATCATAGTGACAAATGGAAATACTTCTAGAGTCACCTCAAACAGCTAGTGTACGGTAGGTTGACTTGAAAGTTTCTATATGAATCTGCTTGTTGAGATATACTGGGGTATCTAACTATGTCCTTTTCCCTCAACAAACCAAATGAACCTTGGACTCAGGACCCCTAGCACAGTTATATCGATTTGTACAGTATAGTGAGATTTTGACGACTCATCAGAAAGATCGCGTAACTATTGATAATTTCACTCTTACCGTGGTTGTCTACTTTGAGACGCTTCAGGTAACGGAAACGACTGAGTGAGCTTGTTAGAGATACTGAGTCACAACTTTTCCCACCATATGGTAAGAAAGTATCGAGGTGTAATCTTGTCATGGATATCATCACAACACAATGGTGTCAACAATAGAGAATCACTACATGCATAACTAAATATAAAAGAATTGTTGTGTCTATGACAATACAAAAACAAAGGAACTACCATCTTGTATTAATGAAAAAGGCTGGTTCATCAAGTACATAAGACAATGTATAGCCAAAATAAAACAAAGGAACGACATCTTGTATTAATGAAAAAGGGGTCTCATCAATACAAAGACAATGTATTGCAAACCTACTCAAACTAATAACATTCAAGAATTCATGCAAACAAATATGAAACGAAATCAAATGAGAACTTCCAATGCCAGCCAAATGGTCTCTCTAGCCACTTTTATTAACTTCAACACCTTCATAACGCTCACCTAAAAATGATGCTTAAAAACGTCAACACAAAGGTTGATGAGAGTCATAGGTTTACGACACCCAATTCAAACTTTAAATAAATTATTGTCATTATAAAAACAGAACATAACAGGACAGTTAAGCTAACTATTATAAAGGCTAACATGTATTCGTCCATAACAACCAAATCTAGGACGAAACGTATACCACGATCCAAGTCCCGAAGTCCATAACAACCAAATCTAAGACGGAACGTATACCACGATCCAAGTTCTGAAGTCCATAACAACCAAATCTAAGACGGAACGTATACCACGATCCAAGTCCCAAAGTCCATAACAACCATGAGTAAGACCATTACTCGAAGCCAAAGTCATAGGTAAGAACATTACTCGAAATCCAAATCATAGGTAAGAACATTACCTGAAATCCAAATCACAACATTTAGCACATAACATATAATAGCTACATAAAAGTCCATGCGTCAACTAAACCACATAATCACAGCAATTAAAACATTTCAAAACATATTTTGCAACATTTCCATCCCAAGAAAACATAGTAAAATGGGACTATAAAACTCACTTAATGCTCAGCTACTTGACAAAATCTTGCACAAATCTAAACACAACAAAAACACAAGTTACACTCGGTTAGGCTAAATGCCTAAGCTAATGTAACAATCACATGATGGACTTCTAAACCTTACACCAAGTTTATAATCCTTTAAATACATCTCCCAAATCGTTTTCATACCCTATATGACCTTATTTATTAACTTCCACTTTTACAGTTTCTGGCTGAATTTTGTAGTCACTTTATGACTACAAATAAAATACTAAAACACATAATTGATGGTTCTCCTTACATTTCCTAGCTCCCCAATAAGTTGTGAGCTACTGTAATTTTTAAGAAAAAATAATATTAAGTGGAACTATTTTATAAAAATTCATCATTACAAAGTACTCAGATTCGGACCTGAACGCACACCAAAACGTTTGACGTCCTTAAAAATACATAGAAAATGTTTTATCAATAGCCCTTCAAACTGGAGTTACTAGACACCTAAAATATGACCTTTGATTTTTGTCTAACCCTAATTTGAATTTTAAGTAGGGGTTTTCCTCCCCGAAATCAGACCCAAATCTTATCCGAATTTACTGTTTTGACAATTTCTCCTGCGAAAATCATTTGACCAACTTGCCAACCTCAAAACCCTTTGGGGCCAGACTTTTTGAATACTAGACTCTCTGAACTTATCAATGGACATTAGACTCATCAAAAATCTCGTAACCAATCTTGAGATATCACTCAAACAAGATGACACAAAATTCCGCTCAACCCTAAATTTAATTCTATTGCGTTCTAACCCTAACCGAATACATCAACACGCATCTAATCTATCCCCAATCAATCCTAATTAGTCTAATATCCCTTAATTACATATTTTATAAAAACATAATTCCATCATTAATTTGTTACATAAGTTTTTAAAGAGGATTGAATTAAAAAGGATTAAGAAAACTTACCTAAAACCTTTGATTTGTTAACAAAAATCACCACTTGGATCTTGAATTAAAAAAAACTTTTTTTTCTTTTTGCTTGAGTCGACCGGCCAAAGAGAACAAAGGAAAAGAAGAGGGCTTTGGTTTATATAAGAAAACCCTAAAATTCTAATCCTTATCAAAAACAAATTTGTAATTTATTCAAACATTTTTTTTTCCTCCACCGATCGGCCAAACACCCTTTTTTCTTATTTTTTTATTATTTATTTACACAAAAACCCTTAATTTTTGATATTTATAAAACCTTTTATTTATTTTTAAAACCCTTTAAATTTAAACTAGCTTAATTAATTATAAATCAAATTCCATTTAATAAATATGATTTACCTATCTTATTACTAATAAAATCTTATCTAACTAAATTTATTAAACTTAATTATCTATTCTCACTAATTCCTATTATTTAAATACGTATTACGTACACAAAACAATACGTACACACATAAAATTACACTATCATCCCCATTGTCACAAAAATGTGAACAAAATAAAATACCCTTATTAACCATAAATTCAATCAAAATCAGATAATCACGCTCACAGATTGATAACTAAACTCACATAAGATCACATAAACACATACTTATCAGAGCACACAATGATGTTCAAATCAATACTAACGGTTTGACTAACCTGCTCAAAGCACAGTTGTCACAGTATTCCCCCCTTAGAGAAATCTCGTCTCGAGATTTAACTACTAGATTCACCAGACTTAGCAACAAACAGTTGGGGATACCTAGCTTTCATATGGTCCTCGTGCTCCCATGTAAACTCAGGAAACAATCAGGATCTTACTATGTTTTAAAGTTTTAACCTCACAGTCCATAATCTCTAAGGGTTCCTTGACAAAATAAAGAGTTTTGTCGATCTTGATCTCGTCCAATGGCACATGCAAATTAGCATCCGCCAAACACTTTTTCAAATTTGACACATGGAATGTGTCGTGCACCTCACTCAATTTCTTAGGCAATCTCAACCTATAAGCTACAAAGCCAATCATTTAAAGGATTTCAAATGGTCCTACATACCTTGGTACCAACTTACCTTTCTTGCCAAAACGCATCACGCCTTTCCAAGGCGACACTTTCAGTAACACTTGATCTCCAACCTTAAACTCTAGGGGCTTGCGCCTATTGTCAGCATAGCTCTTTTGACGATCTTTTTCCGCTTTAAGCTTCTTCTTGATCAAAACTACCTTGTCGGTCGTCTCTTGAACCAACTCAGGCCCAATCAAACTACTTTCCCCAATCTCAGCCCACAGATCGGGCGACCTACATTTCCTTTCATACAATGCTTCAAACGGAGTACATCGAATGCTCGAATTATAACTATTATTGTAAGAAAATTTTGATAACGGTAGGTGAACATCCCAATTGCCACCAAAATCTATCACATACGCCCTTAACATACCCTCCAAAGTCTGAATCGTACGCTCACTTTGACCATCCGTTTGAGGATGATAACCTGTACTCATATATAATCGCGTCCCTAAAGCCTTTTGTAATGTGTTAGCCTCAAAATATTGAGTCGAACAAGGAAGCTTGGTCACTCAACGAGGAAGCTTTGGTCTTTATTTAATTAAATGTTGTAATAGGCTAGAACGGGGATCGGGCTCATTAATTAATCTAATATTGTACGTGTCTCGGACTAAGGTCCAATGTAATCCCGAGCCCGACCCAAGTTAACATTAAACCCGGCCCATGGCAAAAGCCCATCCGGCCATAAGGGTATAAATACCCCTCTCCAAGTGTGGAGAAAGTGTTGGTTCTCATTTGTTTCACACACACTTGCAAGAATTAACCATTCCTTTTCTCTCTTTACTTTCTCTCTAACTTCTCTCTACAATTTCTTCATATCTTCTTATCTTATTTTTCTTGGTTACCATGGTGAAGTGAAAGTGGTTTTGGGTTCCGGCATTTGATATCACTTGCCACGGGTGGGTTTAATGATTTGTTTGTGGTGATTTAGTGATTAAAAGATACGGCTTATTTGTCTTGTTTTTACTTATCTCAAATTAAAATCTTCAAATTTTCTTATCAAGCCAATTTTAGTATAATAATAGTTAATTTTTGGTGGCTGGTAAACTTCTTTCAAAAATTTTATTTATTTATTCAAACGCATTTTTTATCCTTGGTCCACGACTTAATTTTATAAGCTTAGTTTACATAAAGCTTCAACTGTTCTTTTCTAATCAAATCTCTCGTTGCTTATTCGTTGTTATCTCGGCTTATTTTGGGTTCGTATTCGTCGCCTAAGATGGATTGATATTCGGCTTACTGCCATTGTTTGTAGTTTTGTTACTCGTTATTGCTTGTTGGTTGGCTTCTTTGTCCTTCTTTCGTTGCTTAGTTTTGAGCTTATATCTGCTTATTCGAAAAGATAGTTCTGGGTTGATTTTTGCATCGTGCGAAATATGACAAAGTTTATGAAGGCAGCGAAACATGTAACACTTTGAAGCATGTGAAATATGTTCTAGGTTTACATTGAGCGAAATATGTTGTCACAGTTTAAGCGAAATGTGTGAACAGGTTATTCATGCGAAATATTACATGTTATAAGACAAAACTATGGCCAAATTTAAATAAACCATGCGAAATATGTTGAACCAAAGTTAGTGCGAAATATAACATCTTGTTTCGGGTTTTTCGAGTTCGAGTGACGGTGCACTACGGGAAGTTTAACTTATACCATCGTGATCGTGACATCTTTTCGATTAACGTAGTATATTTGGATTTTACCGACGATAACCGTATGAGCTTATAAAAGACACCGAATCAAAACGAATAACCAAAAGTTTTTTTTTATTTTGAAATCGTGGAAGACAACAGAATGGTGGCATACCACCTCAGTCCAACTCTGACATCCATCGACATAGATGTCCCCAACGGCGACCTAAAGGGATTAATTACAGAGTAGTGGTAACTAGTTGTTGGTAAGTGGGAAATTGTTAAAATATTACAGTTAAAATGCTGAATTGGAAACTTTGGTCTGAACTCTGGGACACATTCAAACGTTGATAATCCTTTTATGAGTTGCTCATTTAACCCTCTTTATTGAACAATTTTACACCGATAGTCCTTCTTGCTCCAAAATCAGACCGTAAGTGCACCTTAAAGAGGATGACGTGTCAGTTATTACTCCGTTTGTCGTCATATTTTGAGTGTAATCAGTACCGTTTCTCTTATTTAAGTGTCGAATCAGTTTGTGCAATCCGGAGTCATTCATGTTCTGTATGTCTCATTAATCGTTACAAAAGCTCACGTTACTTGCTGTTCGTCGACAAAGATTTCTCCATACAACATTAAATTTTCATCACGGTTTTTTCTTGATTTTAGTTAAAAATCCCGTAAAAAGACGAGTCTTTTTTTTACGCGTGAAGTTCCATTTCTCTCAAGTTGGTATCTTCTTATCATTGGCATAGATTTGTAAAATAGCAATGTTTACACTCACACCAAATATTACACCTAAATCGCCTTAGACTTCCTTTTATGTACTCAATTTTAGTACATTATTGTTATCACATTTGTAAACCCTAGTTAATTATTTGCTTGAGTACATGGTTGCTAATTCGAGTCTTTTATTACTATATACAGTTTGGGACGATTGTGATTCATGGTAGTTTTTATTTTATGAAGAAATGGGGAAGAAGTCAAAATATTACCCCCATATTGTAACATCTCTTAATTTTAGGTCATTTTACAACTCCTATTATTTGTCACTATTTATTTTGGTTCGATACGCGCTTACTTTTAAATTAACCTTTAAGCTAAATCGCGTAGACCAGAAGTAATCATTTAATGTAAACGGTCATCAAATAAATTAAGGTTTACATCGACCAAGAAATAAATAGTTACTAAGAAGATAATTATTAACTTTGAGTATTTTATTTTTATTGGTCACGTAAAAGGTTTACGTTTCACAATAAAATACATTCGGACACACCCCGAAAATACCTAGACTTACCTAGACTCAAACCAATACCCACTTTTAATCCTTAAACACAAAAACTATCAATTTCTTGTGTTAACAAGCCATATGGTCGGATATACACACAAACACACTAGAAAAATCTTCTTATAAATCCCTAAGTACTTTTATAACTTTCCTTTAATTAATGTAGGTACTTAATGTTCCTAAGTTATCTCATTACACAATGGTTAATAACCATTTGTCTTTCTTTTCTTCTCTTATGCCGCGGCTAGCATGCAACCAACACACAAATCCATAAGATTTTCATGATCTTGATAAATCTTGTACAAATATTGTGCAATTAAAGGATGTACTTGGGTGGTTTAACAAGAAACAGTGTGTGATTAACTAGAAACTATGAAACCACTAACCTAGGGCCGGTTTTGGTTTGTTTGTATAACTAGGAGATGTAACTAGATACTTTGCCTATAAATATACACACACTCTTATCATTTTACACTCTTACAAACTCATACACTCTCAAAAAGGTTAAACATTTCCTCTTCTTGCGTCGGACCTTAAACCGCAAACATACACACCTATTTGCCATGTTCGAACCCACAACACAAGCTAAGGGTTTATACAAGGGGTGCACAAGGGAGTTACGAGCTAAGAGTTAGCTTACTACACGTCCATTTCTCGATCCAAGAACACTAGGACCTTTGTAAGTCTCTCTCGACACAATACACTTCATATTTTAGTTTTCCTTCAATTTCTAGGTTTGTGTCACGATAAATGTGAGGGACACGTACCAATATATATACACATATTAGATCTCGTATGGTGCTAGAATACACAGAAATGCGTATAAGGAAAACATAAGGCCTTAAACAATTTCGTTTATATGCTAACATGGACACTAACATGAACACTAGTCATTTACAAACGAACTTCATGAAAAACTACACGTAAACTTTTCGAATAAACCCGACACTATGGCTTTGGAAGGTATACACGACTTAAACCAACGTTTGCATGTGTAACACGACTAATGTATATAGGCTAACAAACGAAATATAGTCGCTAGGACTATTTTCGAATCATATATATTACTAGGGAAAACAACGAGCCACAATGGGCCTCTCACGATCCAAACATGCCACGTTCGGGCCCAACCGGCCCAACGACCCATTAGTGAAGACTCACAACTTATAAATAAGCTTATATGGAACGTGAACTCGTAGGATAGAAACATATGTTTAAGAAAACTTAACAGGCTACAAGCGGGCCCAACAAGGCCGAACAGGCCCAACAGACCCAACAGTGGGGCCCACGGAATGGCAATAAGTTCTACAAGCTTATTAAGAGACCTACGAGCTTATTGAACTCATTTAAACCCCAAGGTACCATAACGAGTGTTTAAAAACCAAACGGACCCTTAACAGGCTTGTTAGCCTGTTTTCGTGACCAAACGAGGCCTATAAGCCACAAATAAGCTTAGATAGCTTAATTGTGTGTTTAAGCAACTTATAAGGCTTATAATAAGCCTAGGAAAGCTAACAGACCCTAAGACATCAAGCCCAAACCTTTAAAGCCCTTATTGGGCTCATAGCGGGTCCAATAAGCCCATTATCGAGACTTAAAAGCTTATGGGATAAGCTAAAACTAAAAAAAATAGCTTATACCACTAGAAGTACTTATTGAAACTAGAAAGAAAATAAGTTGGAATCATATATAGAACCCTAATGGACCAACGATATGTATACGGGTTCGGTTAAATGGGCCACGGGTCCAATAGACTCAAATAAGCTCATTCGAGCTTATTTATAAGTCCTACAGTTGCACACGGATTATATGAGCTTATCAAAGGCTTTTTCTCATCTTGAAAAGTCATTTGGGCTTTTAAAGGGTTTAGTGGACCTTATCGGGTCTAAAAAGCCCAATATGCTCAAAATAAGCTCGTCCATTAATAATCCAAACTGATTTGTGTAGTTTAAATAAGCTTAACAAGTGCTTTGTACTTTTTAAAACTTAATCGAACCTTTAAAACACTTATTGGACCTTAACGGGCCCAATAAGGTCCATTAAGCCAAAATAAGCTCTCCCGAGCTTATTTATAAGCTGGGACAACTTATATGGCTTATTGGAGCTTAATGGAATCTAATGTCACTTGTTAGAACTTAATTGGAGTTAAAATTCGATTTTTACAAGTTAAGGGACTAAAGGTGTCAATTTAGAAACTTGAGGGTTTAAAACTGCCAATTCACTATTTTAGTAAATTAAGGGACTGTTCTGTCATTCCTGGAACTTAAGGGGACTGTTTCAAACATTATAGGACCTAAAGTGCAACATTGTAAAGTTAGAGGACTAAAAGTGTAATTTTGGAAACTTAGGGGTCTAAAGTGTAAATGTTACATTTTCATAAACTGAAGGGGGCTGTTTTGTAATTACATAAAACTCAAGGGTAATTTATAAACAAAGGTGATTTTATAAACACTCAGCGAATCGGACAAATTATATTCGGATATTATACAAGTAAACCTCCGATTTAATAAATACGAATATTTATTAATAACATTTATATATATACTAGAACGTGTGAAATCGTATACCTTTCCAAGAGCCATCAACAATTTCAAATACATTAAACACGTACACCACCACACAAGTGATAACAGTATATATAAACTAGCAATTTATTGTAGTTTATACATTGAGTCTTTAGCCTAAATTTGTAGACTAAGATTGGCCGTATTTACTTAGGTATTTGACGGTGTGATTCATACTTGGATATCTATTATCATTTTCAGAGGACTATTTACTAAGGTGAGTTTATAGCCCCATGTTTTACAATTATTTAAATGATTTACATCTTTGGGGTGAGAACATGCTTGTTTTATAAACTGGACGCAAGTGTACATTTTATACTATGATTACGTGTTTGCCTAAGTAGCGATAACCCACTGAGCCCTTTATCATGAACTGTCAATTACTGGATTGTGAGCGCGGATGTTATAAATAGATCTATTTGGGATTGACAATCCCCGTTCGGGTGATTAGCTATCACCGGGAACGAACGTATACCATGTCGGATTTAGGATGTTGCGGGTTAGAACATCATTCATGGGCATTCATTAGCAATATATTGCATTCATACATGTCGAGCTTCAGTGTCATGAGCTTAGGAGAACGTAATTACTTTTTTTGATGTTTGCATTTGTTGCTTAATCATACACTTGGAAATCTTGCGGTCCTACTATTGATTTACATAAACCTATGAATTCACCAACTTTATGTTGATATTTTTAGCATGTTTTCTCAGGTTAATAAGGCACGGGGGTACTCAGATACATTGGGGGTCACTCTTTGGAAATAGTCAGTACTAAAGATTTGGGCTTATTACATTTGGGGAACATTTCTTATAAACCGAAATCTTTACTTATATTGTCGAACAATTTGAAGCCATGAGCTTATGTAATGAACAAGTATTTTGTTAATCCAATGTATCTTTTTAAAACGACACGTTAGTGGTCGTTCTCATATCTTGTGCTATTGATCTATGAAGTAACGCCCTCGGATATTCAACATTCCGCTGCTACCCAGATTTAGGGGTGTTATAGATTGGTATCAGAGCCAAGGTTATAGAGAACCAGGTCAAAGGTTTTGTCTGGACTACAACCATTTTCAAACAATGTTTTCACAAATGGGATTTGCGAGGGATATACATACATTACTTGTTTGCATCCAGGATATATGCTTACATGACATGCATTGTTTTAGCATTAGTAGTTACTAAGTGTTTACATGATTGACTGATATACGTGTATATAAATTATATTACATATATTACTATAAGACTCTTATAATTAAAGCTTATAGTCATATCATACCGATCTCTCTTATAAGTAATACTTATATAAGCTATTTTTGCTTTTTGCAGTAGTCATGTCTTCTGCAACATCTGCGGTTACCTATACTTCCGTTTACACCAACTCTGAGCCTGGCAGAGCCTTCTGGGAAGCCGATGATGAGGAGATATCCGAGGGAGGCATCCCACGGGTCATCGTATTAGGATACGACGGACTCTCGATGCAGCCAGTAGCCCCACCATCATCGGATTACATACCAGGCCCAGAGGATCTACATACACCGCCTGTTCCTCAGGACGAGGATGAGCGTGAGCCTATGTTCGTGTAGGCACATGATCCTTTCTACGTTCCAGAGCCTATATACCCTGAGTATATACCTTTGGAGGATGAGCATGAGTTTCCAGCTGAGGAGCAGCCATTACCCCAGCCCACTCCATCATACACCCTTCTGAGACGACGAGCACCCCCATCTCAGTGCAGTTCAGAGAATGCACACGAATTTCAAACGCCCCTGTACCGCGGATCCCAGCTCTATCCGCCCCACACCTCATCCACCAACTCCCCCCTATCCTCCCTGGTTGAAACTCACCTACTGCTGAGTCACCCCAGACTATGTTACTGAGTCAGGATCCGAGGGAGGATCTCAGAGGAGTACTCCGAGGACGATGAGAATGAAGAGATGTCCCATCACTCGTTAAGTTTATTCGAACACTACCTGTGACTAACATACTCCTCCGCCCCGCCCGCCCAACACGGCGCGAGTAGATATCCGCTCCTCACAGCAGTACATCACGCCGACCTCGCTATGTGCCGCGCCCCACCGCCTCCTTCACCTCACCACGCCCCACACCTCTCACGCGGACCTGACAGCACCACAACCTCCTGCACCCTCGATCCGAGCGCTCGACGACGGAGGCCACCTGACGGACGAGCCGAGGCTCGCGCAACGCCGCTAGCGCCCCCCCACAGGCTCGCCCCACACACCACCTTAGCCCTCACTACGGCGACCCCTCCTACCCGCCCCTTTGCTACCACTGGTCTAACCCCTCATTTACGAGATAGCAGAACTCTCTCACTCCCGGTTTTCCCCCCCACCTACAGCCGGAACAGAGAACTGTCCCCCTCATAAATCCCTACCACACCCCCTCCACACCTCGCTCACTCTCTTCCCTCTCACATTTCGGGGATAGGCACTTACCGTTTTCACACCGGGGTGGGGGCCTCAGACTTTCAATATCACCTTACACCAGTGGCACAGCCGGGTTGAGCAGACTTCTGGCCATGACTACTCCATCACCATCACCACCTATCTCACTATCACCACCCTCTGCAGGAGAGCGCCTTGCTAGGTGCACAGCCCCACCTGCACATTCAATCACCACCACCTGTGCCATCACCATTACTACCATCATCTGGGTGTCCAACCCAAATCCAGACACTCAGGATAGCATCCACTCAGGCCCTTATTGATGCAGTTACTGCCGCATTACCATCACCTCCACTACCACCATCTCTATACATACCACCACCTGTTGACCGTAGGGATGATATTACCGAGTCAAAGCAGCCACCTCGCAAGAGGTTGTGTTTGTCCACTCTAAGCTCCAGATACGACATCGAGGAGAGTTCTACTGCCAAACCTACCAGAGGTCGGGGGATAGATTATGGGTTTGTCAGCACGGTAGATGCTGAAGAGAGGCGACAGGGGATTAGAGATGTTGGGTACGGTATTAGGGATACTTGGGTAGATCCGGCAGAGGCAGTTCCTGAGATAGCACCTATGACCGTAGGAGAGGTCAATACTAGGGTCACAGAGCTTGCTGAGCTCCATGAGCATGATACACAGGACTTGTATGCTTTACTAGAGGATGCTCAGGATAGTAGGTCTCGTATATCACAGCGAGTCGATATGGACTCGCAGCGGGTCGATTTACTTATAGGGGATAGGATGACTCTCCAAGAGACAGTATGGATGGTGGAGGAGGAGGCCTATGCTTCCTAAGAGGCTTGGGCTCACTCGATAGGATTGAGTCAGGCGACTCATTAGGGAGTCTGTAGACCCTACGTGGATCATGTGTATGCTTCGAGGACCATCTCAGGCACACCAGACCTAGCTACAGCTGCAGGGTACTCTTATTCAGACACATCATCAGGTACATGAGACTCGCTTTCAGATGCAGCAGGCTGAGTTAGCAGCGCTTCGAGAGACTGACCGTAGGCATCAAGCACAAATGGTAGAGACTCTCTGAGTCATTAGAGACATGAGGCGAGAGATGAGTGACATGCAGGCCGAGTTGTTAGCACTGCGAGAGCAGCAGAGGAGAGCTAGACAGCCAGGACCAGAGGCTAGGATTCCAGATCACCAGGATGCTTCTGGGGATGCTGACAGTCACATCCAGTGATTTATGTTATTTTATCTTGCTAGGTCATTGTACAGGCATGTTAAGTATTAGGGGTTTTCCCCGCTAGCATAGCCTTAGATCTTTTGTATTGTATTATGTGTAATCCGACAACTATTTCATGTAAAATTTTCAAAGTTATGAATGAAATGGATGTGTTATGTTGTACTATATACCTCTCTTGTGTTGATATCTCATCTATACATTATTATATTCTGTCATATAACCTCATGTTTTGTCTTTTGTAATCTAGACAAATCATGGCACCTACGACCAAAAGAGGACAAAATACCCCTATTAACAACACCAACCCAAACAACATGACTCCAGAATCCATCCAAGCAATGATTGACCAGGCTCTTCTGCGAAACTCCACCAATGGAGATGGAAGCCACAGTTCACACGGGGATAACCGAAGGAACGTGCAAACTGCGCGCCCTTGTTTTTACGCTGACTTCATGAAGTGTCAACCTTTGAACTTCAAGGGGACTGAAGGCGTGGTCGGTTTGACTTGGTGGATTGAGAAGATGGAGTCAGTTTTCAATATCAGTGGTTGTGCTATTGAGAATCAGGTGAAGTTTACCACCTACACTATGTTAGGTGCTGCTTTGACTTGGTGGAATGGTCAGATAAGAACCTTGAAATTTTTCTTAAGTCCTGAGGATTTGCAATGATCTTCGGGAAGTACTCAAGAAAAAGATGACGGACAAGTATTGTCCGCAAGGTGAAATCAAGAAATTAGAAATCGAGTTGTGGAACCTAAAGGTAAGGGGGTAACAATGTTCCATCGTACATTGAACGTTTTCCAAGAGCTTACCATGATATGTCCAGTTTGTTGCCAGCGAAACCGAGAAGGTTACAAGTACATCAGTGGCAATTCTGACACACTTTTTTGGAATGTCAAAATCTGCCAGAACCAGATGTTGGATGAGGGACTATTGAGGTGGCAACAAAAACCCCCCCTTTTTTATGGATCAGAATCTCCCGCAACCTACACTGAATAGGTAAGTTTGACAACAAAAGGAAGGTTGATGATTCATCCAGAAACAACCATGGTCACCAACAACAACCCTTTAAGAGGCAGAATGTCGCCAAGGTCTACAATATGGGGACAGGCGAAAAGAAGCCGTATGGGGGATCTTTGCCCAAGTGCACCAAGTGCCATTTTCACCACAATGGCTCGTGCACCCAGAAGTGCCACAAGTGCAACAAGGTAGGACATTTTGCTCGCGATTGCAGGAGTACTGGTAACACAAATGTTGCTAATACTCAGAAGGGCAACGGGGCAGCTCCCAAGAGGAATGGTTGTTTTGAGTGTGGAGCACAAGGACATTTCAAAAGAGATTGTCCTATGTTGAAGATAAGGTGGAGGGAATGAGAATGCACCAGGCTGGGTTATGCAGTCGGGAATGCTAGGAAGAGAGGGAAATGGCTCGAGGAAACCCGAAAATCCAATGTTGTCACGGGTATGTTCCTCTTAAACAACCACTATGCATCTATCTTATTCGACACAAACAAACCACCAATCCCCCCCATACCCCCCCCACCCCACCCCCCCCCCCCCCACCCCCCGGGAGCTTACTGCCCCAATCGTTGTAAGGAAACTAGGCCTATGGAGAATACAATGTATTTTTGGTACATTTTTAGTCATTTAAGTCCATTTTTAATGGAAAATGGTATGTGTAATTAAGCACATACCATGTACCAAGTTTGATGCCAACGAAACCGAGAAGGTTGACAAGTACATCAGTGGACTTCCTGACAACATTTATGGGAACGTTAAATCTGCCAGGCCTAAGACGTTGGATGAGACTATTGAGTTGGCCAACGACTTGATGAATCAGAAACTCCGCATCTACACAGAAAGGCAGTCTGACAACAAAAGGAAGGCTGATGATTCATCCAGAAACAACCATGGTCACCAACAACAACCCTTTAAGAGGCAAAATGCCATCAAGGTCTACAATATGGGGACAGGCTAAAAGAAGCCGTATGAGGCATCTTTGCCTAAGTGCACCAAGTGCCATTTTCATCACAATGGCCCGTGCACCCAGAAGTGCCACAAGTGTAACAAGGTAGGGCACTTTGCTTGCGATTATAAAAGTACTAGTAACACAAATGTTGCTAATACTCAGAAGGGCAATAGGGCAACTCCCAAGGGGAATGGGTGTTTTGAATGTTGAACACTAGGGCATTTCAAGAGAGACTGTCCTAAGTTGAAGAATAAGGATGAATGGAATGGGAATGCACAAGGCTGGGTTTATGCAGTGGGGAATGCAGAGAAGAGAGGGAATGCTTTGGGAAACCCGGATTCCAATGTTGTTATGGGTACGTTCCTCTTAAACAACCACTATGCATCTATCTTATTCGACACTGGTGCCGATAGAAGTTTTATATCTACTACATTTAGTTCCCTGATTGACATCGTCCCAACTCCATTAGATAATAGTTATGATGTCGAATTAGCTGATGGGAAAATAGTCGGGATAGACACTATCATACGAGGTTGCACTTTAAATTTCTTAGACCATCCGTTCAACAAAGATCTAATGCCCGTAGAACTGGGTAGTTTCGACGTCATTATCGGTATGGACTGGTTAAGAAGATGTTACGTCGTGATCGTGTGCGATGAGAAACTTGTTCAAGTTCCCTATGGGAATGAAACTTTGACTTTTTATGGCAACAAAAGTAGCAAAGGGAGAGAATCTTGGTTGACAGTTATCTCATGTTCAAAAGCTCAAGAGTACATGGCAAAAGGATGCCAGGTCTTTTTGGCGCAGATATCCGCCAAGAAAGAGGAGGATAAATCGGAAGGAAAACAAATAAAGGACATACCAATCATCTAAGATTTTCCTGAAGTATTTCTCGAGGACTTGCCAGGTCTTCCTCCGGTTCGACCAGTGGAATTCCAAATCAACTTAATTCCAGGAGCCGCACTCGTAGCTCGAGCACCGTATCGATTGGCTTCATCCGAAATGAAGGAATTATCGGAGCAACTACAAGAGCTTTCCGACAAACGATTCATAAGACCTAGTTCCTCACCTTGGGGAGCCCCGGTCTTGTTTGTCAAAAAGAAGGATGGGTCATTTAGGATGTGCATTGACTACAGGGAGTTAAATAAACTGATAGTGAAGAATCGTTATCCACTCCCGAGGATCAACGGTTTATTTGATCAACTCCAAGGATCTAGTATTTATTCAAAGATAGATCTGAGACCGGGTTATCACTAGCTTAGAGTACAGGAGCAAGATATTCCAAAGACGGCATTCCGAACTCGGTATGGTCATTACGAGTTCTAGGTTATGCCATTCAGACTAACAAACGCATCTGCGGTATTCATGGACCTCATGAACCGAGTATGCAAGCCTTACTTTGATAAGTTTGTAATCGTCTTCATCGATGACATACTTATTTATTCAAAGGACGAGAAAGAGCATGAAGAACATCTCAAGGCCATTTTGGAAATGCTTAAGAAAGAGAAGTTGTATGCTAAATTTTCAAAATGTGAATTTTGGATTCTGAAGGTATAATTTCTCGGACACGTCATTGATAGCAGAGGCATACATGTGGATCCAGCCATGATAGAATCTATTAAAGATTGGGTGTCCCCTAAGACACCAATAGAGATCCGCTAATTTTTAGGTCTTGTTGGTTACTACCGAAGGTTCATTGAAGGATTTTCGAAGATTGCTAAATCAATGACGAAACTTACTCAAAAAGGAATCAGTTTACGACTGGGGTGAAAAGGAAGATAACACTTTTTAGTTAATAAAGTAGAAGTTGTGCAGTACACCAATTTTGGCTCTACTTGAAGGGAGCGAAGACTTTGTGGTCTATTGTGATGCTTCACACAAGGGCTTAGGCACTGTATTGATGCAGAGAGAGAAGGTGATTGCCTATGCTTCTCAACAACTAAAAGTTCACGAGAAGAACTACACCACTCATGATTTAGAACGTGGATCGGTAGTGTTTGCCCTGAAAATATAGAGACATTATCTGTACGGAACCAAATGCACCGTGTTCACCGATCATAAAAGTCTACAACATATTCTCGATCAAAAGGAGCTTAACATGAGGCAACATCATTGGCTAGAATTGCTGAGCGACTACGATTGTGACATTCGTTATCACCCGGGGAAGGCAAATGTAGTGGCCGATGCATTGTAGCCATAAGGACCGGACAAGCCGATTACGGGTTCGAGCCTTGTTAAGACATTGGCATGAATCTTCCCAATGAATTTTAGAATCTTAGATCGAAGCCTGAAAACAGAAAAATCTTGGGGTAAATGAAGACGTAGGCGGTATAATCAGAAGGGATATACCCAAGGAAAGATTGGAACCACGTGCCGATGGAACACTATGTTTACACGGCAGGAGTTGGTTACCTTGCTATGGAGACTTAAGATCCGTGATTATGCATGAATCCCACAAGTCAAAATATTCTATCCATCCCGGTTCTGAAAAGATGTACCAAGATGTGAAGAAATTATATTGGTGGCCAAACATGAAGGCTGACATCGCCACGTATGTTAGTAAGTGCTTAACGTGTGCGAGGGTCAAGGCCGAACACCAAAGGCCATCAGGGCTGTTAGTACAACCAGCAATACCCGAGTGGAAGTGGGATAATATCACGATGGATTTTATCACCAAACTTCCTAGGTCGTCACAAGGTTTTGACACCATCTGGGTGATTGTGGATCGGCTTACAAAATCTGCCCACTTCTTGCCAATAAGGGAGAATGATCCGTTAGACAAATTGGCAAGGTTGTACTTGAACAGGATAGTAGCAAGACACGGGATACCTGCTTCAATTATCTGTGATCGTGATGGGAGATTCACATCCAATTTCTGGAAATCATTTCAGAAAGCTTTAGGTACAGATATAAGCATGAGCACTGCGTATCATCCAGAAACTGACGGCCAGAGCGAGAGGACTATTCAAACTCTCGAGGACATGCTACGTGCTTGCGTGATCGATTTTGGCAAAGGTTGGGTTAAACATTTGCCATTGGCCGAGTTTTCATACAACAACAGTTATCACGCTAGCATAAAGGCCGCACCTTATGAGGCACTGTATGGTCGAAAATGTCGATCACCAGTGTGCTGGGCCGAAGTTGGGGAAGCCCAACTGACCGGTCCGGAATTGATCCAAGAAACAACGGAAAAGATCATCCTGATCAAGCAGAGGATGCAAGCTGCTTAGGATCGACAAAAGAGCTACGCCGATCGGAAACGCAAGCCGATGGAGTTCAAGGTTGGGGACAGAGTTATGCCCAAGGTCTCGCCTTGGAAAGGGGTCGTACGGTTCGAAAATCGGGGCAAGCTGAACCCGAGATACGTTGGACCTTTCAAGGTGTTAGCAAAAGTTGGGAAAGTTGCCTACAGACTGGAACTTCCCCAAGAGTTTAGCAGAGTTCATCATACCTTCCATGTGTCTAACCTGAAGAAATGTTACGCCGATGAACCACTAGCCATGCCGTTAGAAGGAATTCACGTTGACGATAAGCTCCAGTTTGTGGAAGAACCCGTTGAAATCATGGAACGGGAGATCAAACGATTGAAGCGAAGCCGGATACCATTGGTTAAGGTTCGCTGGAACTCCAGGAGAGGTCCTGAGTTCACCTGGGAACGTGAAGATTCGTTCAAACAAAAATACCCACAGCTTTTCACAAACCGGGCTACGTCATCCGCTACAAGGTCTTAAGCTTTGAGGACAAAGCTCTTCTAACGGGTGGAGACTGTAACATTTCTCAATTTCAGGTCATTTTACGACTCCTATTATTTGTCACTATTTATTTTGGTCCAATACACGTTTACCTTTAAATTAACTTTTAAGATCAATCGCGTAGACTATAAATAATCATTTAATGTAAACGATCATCAAATAAATTAAGGTTTACATCCACCAAGTAATATATAACTATTAATACGATAATTATTAACTTTGCGTAGTTTATTTTTATCGGTCACGTAAAAGGGTTACGTTTCGCAATAAAATACATTCGGACACACCCCGAAAATACCTAGACTTACCTAGACTCAAACCAATACCCACTTTTGATCCTTAAACACAAAAACAATCAATTTCTTGTGTTAACAAGTCATATGGCCGGATATACACACAAACATACTAGAAAAATCTTTTTATAAATCCCTAAGTACTTGTATAACTTTCCTTTAATAAATGTAGGTACTTAATGTTCCTAAGTTATCTCCTTACACAATGGTTAATAACCATATGTCTTTCTTTTCCTCTCTTATGCCGCGGCTAGCATGCAACCAACACACAAATCCATAAGATTTCCAAATCACTAGCAAATCTTGTACATACATTGAGTAATTAAGAGTTGTACTTAGTTTTTTAGCTAAATACAATGTGTGACTAACTAAAAACCACTAAACCACCTTGTTAAGGGCACGATTTGGTTGGTTTAGGACTAGGAGGTAAGTAACTAGCTCATATGCCTATAAATACTCACATAGTCTCACCATATTACACTCTTACAAACACAAACACTTAAACACATACACTCTCTTTGCGTCGGGTCTTAAACCGCACACAACTTACCCATTTACCTCATTCGAACCAAGAAAACACAATAAAGGTTTACATAACTAGGCCAAGGAAATTTACACACAAGGGGTGCACAACGGGAGTTCTACGATCTAAGGGTTAGGTCTTACTACACGTCCAATATCGATCCAAGAACACGAGGACCTTGTAAGTCTCTATCGACATAATACACTTGCAGATTTTAGTTTTCCTTAAAATATTCTATGCTCGTGTCACGATAAATCAGTGAGGGACATACCAATTATATACACATATTCAATACTTGTATAGATTGCTAAGACTTATACACAACTAATAGAGTCTTAACATAAGAGCGAAAACATAAGGCCTTAAAACAATTTCGTTTATATGCTAACATGGACATTAACATGAACACTAGTCATTTATAAACGAACTTCATGAAAAACTACACGTAAACTATTTGAATAAACCCGACACTATGGCTTTGGAAGGTATACACGACTTAAACCAACGTTTGCATGTGTAACACGACTAATGTATATAGGCTAACAAACAAAATATAGTCGCTAGGACTATTTTCGAATCATATATATTACTAGGAAAAACAACGGGCCACAATAGGCCTCTCATGATCCAAACATGCCACGTTCGGGCCAACCGGCCTAAAGACCCATTAGTGAAGACTCACAACTTATTAAGAGACCTACAAGTTTATTAAACTCATTTAAACCCCAAGGTACCATAACGAGTGTTTAAAAACTAAACGGACCCTAAACGGGCTTGTGAGCCTGTTTTCGTGACCAAACGAGGCCTATAAGCCACAAATAAGCTTAGATAGCTTATTTGTGAGCTTAAGCAACTTATAAGGTTTATAATAAGCCTAGGAAAGCTAACGGACCCTAAGACATCAAGCCCAAACCTTTAAATCCCGTATCGGGCTCATAGTGGGTCCAATAAGCCCATTACTAAGACTTAAAAGCTTATGGGATAAGCTAAAACTAAAAAAATAGCTTATACGACTAGAATTACTTTTTGAAACTAGAAAGAAAATAAGTTGGAATCATATATAGAACCCTAATGGGCCAACGATATGTTTACGGGTTCGGTTAAATGGGCCACGGGTCCAATAGATTCAAATGAGCTCATTCAAGCTTATTTATAAGTCCTACATTTTCACACGGCTTATATGAGCTTATCGCAAATGCTTTTTATCACTTGAAAAGTCATTTTGGGCTTTTAAAAGTGCTTAATGGACCTTATCGGGTCTAAAAAGCCCAAATAAGCTCGAAATAAGCTCACCGAGCTTATTAAGATAAGCCAAACTAATTTGTGTAGGTCTACAAAATAAGATAACAAGTGCATTGCTACTTTTTTAAAAATCTTAAAATCGGACCTTTAAAATACTTATTGGACCTTAACGGGCCCAATAAGGTCCTATAAGCCAAAATAAGCTCTCCCGAGCTTATTTATAAGCTGGGATAACTTATATGGCTTATTGGAGCTTAATGGAATCTAATGTCACTTGTTAGAACTTAATTGGAGTTAAAATTCGATTTTTACAAGTTAAGGGACTAAAGGTGTCAATTTAGAAACTTGAGGGTTTAAAACTGCCAATTCACTATTTTAGTAAATTAAGGGACTGTTCTGTCATTCCTGGAACTTAAGGGGACTGTTTCAAACATTATAGGACCTAAAGTGCAACATTGTAAAGTTAGAGGACTAAAAGTGTAATTTTGGAAACTTAGGGGTCTAAAGTGTAAATGTTACATTTTCATAAACTGAAGGGGGCTGTTTTGTAATTACATAAAACTCAAGGGTAATTTATAAACAAAGGTGATACTATAAACCCTAGCTGAAGTCGGACAAATTACATATTCGGATATTATAGAGAAACCACCGATATAATAAATACGATATTTGTTTAATAACAATTATACTATAAATAAACGTGTGAAATCGTATACCCTTTCTAAAGAGCCATCAACAATATCAAAATACATTAAACACGTACACCCACCACACAAGTGAATAACAATATATACAAACCTAGCAATTATGTAGTTTATACATTGAGTCTTTAGCCTAAATTTGTAGACTAAGACTGGCCGTATTTACTTAGGTATTTGACGGTGTGATTCATACTTGGATATCTATTATCATTTCAGAGGACTATTTACTAAGGTGAGTTCATAGCCCCATGTTTTACAATTATTTAAGTGATTTACATCTTTGGGGTGAGAACATGCTTTGTTTTACAAATTGGACGCAAGTGTACATTTTATACAATGATTACGTGTTTGCCTAAGTAGCGATAACCCACTGAGCCCATTATCATGAACTGTCAATTACTAGATTGTAAGCGCGAATGTTATAAATAGATCTATTTGGGATTGACATCCCCGTTTGGGTGAGTAGCGCTCACTGTGCCGGGTTGCCGGACAACAAACGTATACCATGTCGGATAGGGATGTTGCGGGTTAGAACATCATTCACGGGCATTTATTGGCAATTTATTGCATTCATACACGTCGAGCTTCAGTGTCATGAGCTTAGGAAAACGTAATTACCTTTTATGATGTTTGCATTTGTTGCTAAATCATACACTTGGAAATCTTGCGGTCCTACAATTGATTTACATAAACCTATGAATTCACCAACTTTATGTTGACATTTTAAGCATGTTTTTCAGGTCAATAAGGCTCACAGTGCGATGATACATTGGAGGTCATAATTAAAAGATCAACATCTAAGATTTTGGGTCTTATTACATTTGGGGACAATTGTATTATAACCGAAGTTTATTTATACTTTGAACAAATGTGAGCCAGTTGGCACATGTAACAGACACGTAAAAAATTTTGTTCACATCCAATGTATCTTTTTCAAACGACACATTTAGTGGTCGTTCTCATATCTTGTGCTATTGATCTATGAAGTAACGCCCTCGGATATTCGACATTCCGCTGCAACCCAGATTTAGGGGTGTTACAACTACCTCAGATTCCTTCTCCACCACTACCCCGATACTATCACCATTACCTATATCATTACCACCACCTACTAGTCCTACTTATCCATTGGGATATCAAGCTGCTATGATCTGGTTGAGAGCCGAGGCCCCATCTACTTCCCGTTCACCATCGCCACATATCATACTCTCCCACACCAGAGCAGATACACCACCATCAGGTACCCCACCATCGGGGACACCACCACTCTTACCCATACCACTACCTGCTTCATCACCATCTTTGCTGCTACCCTCTATTGACCATGGAGCGGACAGGCCCGAGGTTTGCTTACCACCTCGAAAGAGGTTATGTTTTGCTTTTGGTCCTAGGTACAAGGTCGGAGAGAGCTTGTTTGCTGCTGCCGCTAGACTGACTAAAGGTTTTAGGGCAGACTATGGTTTTGTTGCCACCATAGATAGGGAGGTTAGGCGTGATCTAGAGAGAGATGTCAGTTATGGGATCACCGACACTTGGGATGAGATGCTGGTAGACATGCCAGGGGCACCAGCGACTGATGACACAGAGTTAGGTCGACGGATGACAGAGTTTGCCACTAGGGTTAGGCAAGACACAGACGAGATCTATGTGAGGTTGGATGATGAGCAGACTGAGCGACAGCTGATGGCTGGTCGGCTCAACATGCTGTATAGGGATAGGCGTGCACATGCTCGTACAGCTCTACTGATGGAGAGAGAGGCTAGGATGTCTCGAGAGGCTTGGGGACGATCCATGGACGCTAGTGATCTTGCACGTTCAGAGGTTATGTCACTGCGTACTACTGTATTGGGTCAGCAGGCAGTGATTACAGAGTTGCAGGCAGCGGACCACAGGAGACAGGCGGCGATTATAGAGTTGCTGGCAGCGGACCGCAAGAGACAGGCACAGTTCATTGAGGCACTAAAGCTGCTGAAGAGACTTCAGACCCAGATGACAGAGTTCGAGAGTCAGCAGGGACCCGCTAAGGGTCCGGCACAGCCTGATGCACCAGAGGAGGCTGGTAGCAGTTCATAGATCTTGTTATGGCTAGCTATTTTGTACAACATACTAAGTATTACGGGTAACTCCCGGCTAGTATGGCTTTAGGTTGTATATTTTATCTTGTAACCTAATCGTTGTGATCATTTTGTATCTGAACCAATCATGTATGTTTTCCAATTATATATGGAATGGTGGTATTATGTCATGTCTGTAATCGAATTTGTTATGAATGAATGTCGATTTAGCTACACCATTGTTAATATTCAATTCAGTTGTATGTTTAACTGTGTGTTGTGATCTCACTTTATTTATTGTGCATATGTCATGTCATGGTTATGATTTTGCGAAATCTAACGGGTATTATATTTTCTTGTGATTAAAGAAAATGGCACCAAAAAGAGCCACGAGGTCAAACACAGCCCCAGAAACAACCAACACCACATCTGTCACTAATGCCCAGCTTCAGGCAATGATTGACCAAGGCGTTACTGCCGCTTTGGCAGCACGTGATGCTGACAGAAATACGAATGGCGATGATAGCCATAATTCAGGAACGGGTGTTAGAAGGACAGAACGAACTGCCCGTGAATGTACTTACACTGACTTTCTCAAATGTCAACCATTAAACTTCAAAGGCACGGAAGGAGTTGCCGGTCTATCTTAATGGTTTGAAAGAATGGAGTCTGTTTTCCACATCAGTAATTGTACAGTTGAGAATCAAGTCAAGTTTGCTACTTGCACTCTCCATTCAGTTGCTTTAACATGGTGGAACACTCATGTCAAGACAGTTGGTCATGATGCCGCTTACGGTATGCCTTGGAAAACACTCATGAAAATGATGACTGACAAATATTATCCTCGAAATAAAATCAAGAAACTAGAAATAGAGATTTGGGATCTAAAGGTGAAGGGTACTGACTTGACAAGTTATACCTGACGATTTCAGGAATTGGCTTTGTTGTGCGGGAGGATGTTTCCCGAAGAATCTGATAAAATTGAAAAACATGTCATGGTACTACCCGACAAGATTCATGGAGTTAGGGCGTCTAACCAAAGACAATGCAAGTTGCAGTTTAAATCGCAACCAAGCTAATGGATAAGAAAATCAGCACTTTTGCTGAACGCCAGACAGAGAGTAAAAGGAAGTTTGAGGACACCTCAAGGAACACTCAGAACCACCAACAAGAACAATAATAGAATAAGAGGCAGAACACTGGCAGGGCTTATACTGCAGGGACTGGTGAAAAGAAACAATATGGGGGATCTAAACCCCTATGCTCAAAATGCAACTATCACCATGACAGTCCATGTGCTCCCAGATGCCATAAGTGCAATAACATCAGCCATCTAGCCCGTGACTGCAGGAGCACTATAACCACCAACAATGCTAACAATCAGAGGGGTACTGGGTCGGGTCAGAAGCCTACTTGATATGAGTGTGGAGTTTAGGGACATTTTAAAAGGGAATGTTTAAAGCTAAAGAACAACAACAACCGTGGTAACCAAGTTAGAGGTGCCAATACTCCAGCCAAAGTATATACAGTAGGGCATGCAGGGACAAACCCAGACTCTAACATCGTGACGGGTACATTCCTTCTAAACAACCGCTATCTTTCTATCCCCCCCCCTTAATCGATACTGTTAGCCGATAGGAGTTTTGGTGTCACTACATTTATCTCCCAAATTGATATCACAACTCAACCTGAATTTGGATAACTAATTTAAGACGTTTGAACTCAGCTGACGGGAGAATCAATGGGTTGAACACTATCCATTGGGGTTGTACATTAAACTATCCTGAACCACCATTCAACATAGAACTTAAGCCCCTATAACTTGGTAGTTTTCGACACTATAATTGGTATGATTGGTGGTGCGTACCAAGCAACATTGTGTGTCCGAGAAGATCATCGTATCCCTTGGGGAAATGGGGAAACTCTAATCGAGACGGAAGCGACCGAGGAAATGAGACTCGTTTAAACATCATATCGTGCACTAAAACACAAAAGTACATGCTAAAAGGATGTCCTATCTTTTTGGAACATGTTACTACAAAGGAGACCGAAGATAAGTCAGAGAAGAAGCGACTTGAGGACGTACCGATAGTTTGAAATTTTCTTGAAGTATTTCCTAAATACTTGTCGGGTCTCCCTCTGACTCGACAAGTGGAATTCCAAATCGATCTGATACTTGGTGTTGCATCTGTAGCACGGGCACCTTATCGATTAGCTCCATCTAAAATGAAGGAATTGTCAGACCAACTCCAAGAACTTTCTGACAAGGGCTTCATAAGACCCAGCTCCTCACCTTGGGGAGCTCCGGTCTTGTTTGTCAAAAAGAAGGATGGATCGTTTCGAATGTGTATCGACTACAAAGAGCTGAACAAGCTAACGGTGAAGAATCGTTATCCACTCCCAAGGATCGACGATTTACTTGATCAACTATAAGGATCCAATGTTTATTCTAAGATAGACTTGTGATCATGTTATCACCAGCTTCAAGTACAGGAAGAAGATATTCTGAAGGCGGCATTCAGAACTCGATATGGTCATTATGAGTTCCAAGTTATGCCATTTGGCTTGACGAACGCACCAGCGGTATTTATGGATCTCATGAACCGCGTGTGCAAGCCATTTTTGGATAAATTTGTGATTGTCTTTATCGACGATATTCTCATCTACTCTAAGAACAAGAAGGAACACGAAGAACATCTTAAGGCAATTCTGGAATTGCTTAAGAAAGAGGAGTTGTACGCTAAATTCTCTAAATGCGAATTTTGGCTTCCCAAGGTACAATTTCTCGGCCACATGATTGATAGTCAAGGCATTCACGTGGATCCCACCAAGATCAAATCCATAAAAGATTGGGCATCTCCTAAGACACCAATGGAGATTCGTCAATTTTTAGGTCTTGCTGGGTATTACCGAAGATTCATCGAAGGATTTTCGAAGATCGCTAAGCCAATGACCAAACTGACTCAGAAGAAAGTCACCTTTGTTTGGGGCGACAAACAAGAAGCAGCGTTTCAACTGTTGAAGCAGAAGTTGTGTAGTGCACCAATTCTGGCTTTACCTGAAGGAAGCGAAGATTTTATCGTATACTGCGATGCTTCGATCAAAGGTTTGGGCGCTGTGTTGATGCAAAGAGAGAAGGTGATTGCCTATGCATCACGCCAATTGAAGATTCATGAGAAGAACTATACGACTCATGATTTAGAACTTGGAGCAGTGGTGTTTGCTTTAAAAATCTGGAGACACTATCTGTATGGAACCAAGTGTACGGTGTTCACAGATCACAAGAGTTTATAACACATTCTTGATCAAAAAGAGCTAAACATGAGACGACGTCATTGGTTAGAGTTGCTCAGCGATTACGATTGTGAGATTCGTTATCACCCGAGAAAGGCAAATGTTGTTGCTGATGCTCTGAGCAGGAAGAGCGAATTAAAGCCATTAAGTGTTTGAGCCTTAATCATGACTATTGGTTTGGACCTTCCTAAGCAAATTTTGAATGCTTGGATTGAAGCACGGAAACCAGAGAACATCAAGAACGACGATGTTGGAGGTATGTTGATTG
>BQNB010074049.1:3163-30524 GCA_026074375.1 Tanacetum coccineum
TTGCTTGATGAAAACTTTAATTTGTTTGGTGCCCGTTTACGTTGATTGTTGATTTTTTAGCTTACGCGATTTAACGTAATGATTAAAATTAAAAGTAAACGCAAAGAGAAAAAAATATATATTGTGAATTTAATGACGTCCTTCATTGATCAAAAATACGGATTGTTACATTAGCAAATTGCACATAAGTCCTGGAACTCATAAATTATTGATAATTTTGGCCTTTTGGGTTAAAATAAATTTAACTCCTCTTTAAATTGTAACCCCGTTAAATACAAAAACCTTTTAACAATTAATTATTTGATTAATTAAAATGCCCGTTAGATGTTATGAATTTGAAAAACACTCTCCCCCTCAATCAATAACCCGTTTTCTATTTAAAGAACTGTAGTCAGTGATTGAGTGTCAAATTTTAAGAAATTCATGTCTAATTAAATTTCAAACAACACTGTTCCACCGTGGGTAACACAAATAATTTTCTGAAGAATCATAGACGAAAAATCATTTGGTTAAAGAAAGAAGACTTCTCTTCTATATCAAGAAATAATGCACTGAAACGTACATTAAGTCGGAGGTGCATGGATATAAAGTAATCCATGCCCGGGGGAATGTTGGGATTCTTGTTTTGATGAGACAAAATAAATAAAAGAATGAAACAAAAGGACTAAATCTGGCAACTATGTTATTCTACAAAGATGGAAGATTTTGAAGAATTAATGAAGATTTGGTCAAAGATTTACAAGATAAAGATTAGGAAAGTATTTAATGTGATTTAAATAGTTTCCTTATCTATTGATTTACTTCCTTTGTAAGTCATGATCTCTCCCTATATAAAGAGATCATAGACATAGGTTTTAAACATCCATGGATACATAGAACTCTCCCAATGAGAGTCTAGATAGATAGATAGTATAGTCGACTGATGAGAGTCGAATAGTACACCATACTTAGTTGGTGTAGCCCCAAGTTATAGTTGGGGTAATAGGGAAACATTCAATAAAGAAAACCTTGTGATAACTTTGACTGTGTTCTTATAATTCCGCTGTGCATATTCAATCATTGTTATTGTTCATCCTAGATATACAAAGATCTAACCAATCTTGAGCTTAAACGATCTTATCAATTGGTATCAGAGCCATGGGGCTCTCGATCTAGGATCTACAAGGTTTGTTGATGTCGTGCTATGAAGAAAACAGAAGGTATGTTTTTCTGTTTTGGAAGTTATAGGCGTTTTTGGTGATTTTAGAGCTTTTGCGACACTTTTAAAGTGTTGTCTTTATACAAGTCGTAATGGTGAAAACTAGGTTTTTTCATTAAATCCTAATATGGTCAAAAAGTTTTGGATCTGATGGTTCATAATTATGTGCGACATTGGAAGCTGCTGTATGATTTGCGCATCAGATTAAAGGAGTAACAGGTTAGGGTTTTGAATTTGTTTGGTGGTTGCTACAGCAGGTTTGTGGTTATTAGCAGATATGGTTTTGACGTGAAGAATTGTATACAAGTTAGGGATATGAAAACCTAATTACAGACGTTTGATTATATGTGTATATGGGCTGCTTGTTTGATTTGTTGGTGATTGAAAGCCCACACGTAGATGGTGTTTTTATTTGGAAAGAAAAACATTTGTACTGCTAGAGTATATTGATTAATACTGCCAGCACGTTTGGAAAAGTTAATACTGCTGCGTAACTCATTAATACTGTTGGCAATGGAGGTTAATACTGCCAGTTAGTTGTTAATACTGCTAGCTTTAAGGTTTGTACTGCTGGTGGATTTTTAATACTGTTAGGTTTGTCAGACATATATGATTAGTACTGGTAGTGTTGTCAGATATCGGGTGACTCACGGTTTTGGATCTCGGATAGAACTATTTCAAACAACAGTTTATTCTTATTGATTTATGGCTCGTTTTGGAGATTTATTGAATATGTGATTACGAAGACAATTTAATATTGCTTATTTGATGTTGTAGTTGAGTTTCACAGATGCGTGTTCTTATCATATCTTAAAGTTGTGGTTGGCTTTTAAGATAACTTGTTCGTGCTTAAATGGTGTTGACGAAGACTTGACAAATCTAGCTAAGTGGTGGATTTTTCTTATAGGTGGTTATGCTCACATTTGCTATCAACTTTAAGGAGTAACCGTTGTAGTGCTCAGTGATTTCATATAGTTGAGGATTTTGTCAAGAGAGTGCGATTACTATATTTGGTATTGGTATGAGTCGACCGTCACGTGGATAGTGCAAGACATTAAGACACAAGTTTGGGAGTTTTTACGTCTTACATCAAGTTCGTTTATACTCTATTTTTTCATCAGTGATCAACTACATAGGGCATACAAAGTTAGAGTTTCAAGAGATGGTAAACATATGGGTTTTCTAGGGGATGCTTATGATTAATTGTTTAACCATATACATGCAACCACTTGAGGTGTAGTGTTTCGTTAACTATGATGATCTTTATTACCAATGCTAGTTTAAAATTCTAATGCTCAGTATTTTTCGTATTATGCTTCATCGGCGGGTATTTTGAGTATTGAAAGGTGGATTAGTAGGTTTAGTATGTGGTATATGGTTATTGGGAGTTGTCTATGATCAATGTTGCATTTCTTCACGAAGACCCCCTAATGGATGTTTAAAAAAGGGGAAGGAGATTATAGGTTTTATGCTTTGCTGCTTATTATGTGTGGTGGCATGATCATAAGTTAAGGGGAAGCTATCTACAAAGGAACGAATTTGGTTTCATTCAGGGAGATGATTTACATTTCAACTTAAGGGGAAGCTTTGGCTTTTTGATGATGTTCATACACAATTTGTTTGTTTTGTCATTCATCAAATAGAGGAAGATTGTTGGGATTCTTGTTTTGATGAGACAAAAATAAATAAATGAATGAAACAAAAAGGACTAAATCTGTGCAAACTATGTTATTCTACAAAGATGGAAGATTTTGAAAGGATTAATGAAGATTTGGTCAAGATTTACAGTAATGATATTAGGAAAGTATTTAATGTGATTTAAATAGTTTCCTTATTATTGATTTACTTTCCTTTGTAAGTCATTGATCTCTCCCTATATAAAGAGATCATATAGCCATAGGTTTTAAACATCCATGGATACTAGAAATCTCTCCCAATCAGAGTCTAGATAGATAGATTGTATAGTCGATGAATGAGAGTCGCAATAGTACACCATAACTTAGTTGTTTGTAGCCCCAAGTTATTAGTAGTTGGGGTAATAGGGAAACGTTCAATAAAGAAAACCTTTTGATAACTTTGACTGTGTTCTTATAATTCCGTTGTACATATTCAATCATTGTTATTGTTCATCCTAGATATACAAAGATCTAACCATTCTTGAGCTTAAACGATCTTATCAGGGAAGTTAATCACCGTTGTTAGGAACAACCGTCTTCTTGGCGACAAGCTTTCCTTAATTTAAAGAACGGGTTGCAGTCAGAAATAACTACAAGCCATAAAGACATGTTTTGAAAAGTTTGAACTTCTGTTCGAGCTTCATTTAAAGACCCGTGTCATTATTGAATGACATTTCTAGGTCCGTAAATGTTATCGATAAACGGAAGACATGTCTTGAAAAACTATTTTTGGTATTTTCTATTTTCTGATTTTTATGATTTTTGTATGTTTTATAGTTTTGTATTTTCTTTTTAGATTTAAGCTATTTACATAGGATATAAGAAGACTATCCTTTACTCCTCTTCTCCTTCCTGAAGACGTTTAAGGGTTTCCGGAGACATAATCATCATACAAAGTCGCAAGAGTATAAATTTGAACCGCTCTCTTGGTAATGATTTAGTGAATATGTCCGCGAGCTGATAATCCGTCGTCACGAAGTACAATTCAACCACGCCTTTCTCAACCTGCTCTCTTATAAAATGGTGTCGTATATCAATGTGCTTGGACTGGGAGTGCTGAACATTATTGCAGCAGAGAGCAATGGCACTGCGATTGTCACAATACAAGGGAATCATATTGAAGGCAAAGTCGTAGTCTGTAAGCTGTGATCTCATCCAAAGTATCTGAGCACAGCATCCAAACATGGCAATGTATTCAACCTCTGTAGTTGAGATCGCAGTGCTCTTCTGTTTCTTTGATGACCAGCTGACTAATTTATCTCCAAGGAACTGAGCACTTCCTGACATACTTCTTCGTGTGTCTTGACAACATGCATGGTCCGTATCTGCATAGGCCGTTAGTGCCATAGCGGTGTCTTTCAGATACCAAAGATCCCAATTAATGGTTCTTCTAAGATATCGAAAGACCCGTTTAAGTGCTTCAAGGTGCTTTTTGGTAGGCGAAGCCTGATACCTAGCATACATGCATACATCGAATACAAGGTCGGGTTTGCTGGCAGTGAGGTACATCAGGGAGCCAACCGTACTACGAAATCGAGTCTAGTCAACTGGAATCCCTAAGGGGTCCTCATCCAGTTTAAGTCGATCCACCATGGGTGTATCAACTGGGTCACACAAATCCATCCCAGATTTCTTTAAGATTTCGAGAGCAAATTTTGATTGATTAATAAAAATACCTCCAGGATTTTGAGAAACTTGTAATCCTAAGAAAAACGACATTTGTCCCATCATTAACATTTGAAATTTAGAACTCATCTCATTGGAAAATATGTCACACGCTTTAGGATCGGTCAAGGAAAATATGATATCATCTACATTTATTTGAACAAGAAGAATATATTTGCCTGTTTTCTGAGTAAATAGTGTCGGGTCAACTACACCTTTGGAAAATTTATTGTCTAGAAGAAATCATGACAAGGTGTCATACCACGCTTGAGGAGCTTGCTTTAAACAATACAAAGCCTTCTTCAGACGATAAACATGCGTTGGATAGTCTAGATCAACGAACCCCTCTGGTTGACAAACATAGACTTCTTCCTTCAACTCGCCATTAAGAAATGTTGTCGTGATATCCATTTAATAGATGGTCATGTTTTTACTGGCTGCATTAGCGATGAAGATTCTTATAGCCTCAATGCGTGTAACCGGTGCAAAGGATTCCTTGAAATCAATTCCTTCCTCTTGTCGATATCCCTTGGCCACCAACCGTGCCTTGTTTTTTAGAACATCACCGTACTCATCAAGCTTAACTTTGTAAATCCACTTGAGAGCAATTATCATGACACAGTCTAGTTGAGGTACTAATTCCCATACTTGAAGTCGATCAAATTCGTGAATCTCATCTTGCATGGCTTTAAACCAGCAATCTTTACTTATTGCAGATTTGAAGTTCTTTGGTTCGACTTTTGACAGTACAGAGTTATACAAGCACCACAAGGCAACAGTTGTAAGTTGTTTTCTGGTAGATACCGGTCGAGATGGGTTACCAATGACGTTATCAAGCGGGTGATCCTTGCTCTATTTTCCAAGATGATGAAGTGTTTTAGTGACATAGGTTGATTCCACTGAACTAACATCCCCGGATGATGATGCTTTAGAAGTAGGTTCCGGACCAAATATGTTTATAAAGGGATCGTTGTCAATAGGAGCAAACGGATTTTCTTCCACAAGAGTAGATTCAGCTGCAACGCCTTGATGTATACTTGGAGATTGTAATGCCGAAGATGATGGTGAATGACTTGGAGAAGGTGCATCTTGATCAATGGTAGTAGATGAAGGTGTACCGGCTGAATTGACTGGAACTGGAACTGCTAGAGCAGGAGAAACTGGTCTTTCAACACGAGGAGGTTCCAGGTATTCATCGAACATTGGTTGGAATAAAATCTCCAGTTCTTTATTTGTAGGGGGTACATAAGGTGCTACAGGAACTAGATTGGGTACGAGCCTTGAACTTATTTGTCCAGGCGTCATAAATGTAGGAGCGGGTCTTGTACTTAGTTGCACAGAAGCCATTGACTCAGACAACTCATCGAATTGAACGTGAATAGTTTCCATGATTCGTCGGGTTCTTTTGTTGTAGATTTTATAACCCTTTCTGCTTGGTGCATAACCAACAAAAATTCCAATATCAGATGTTGGTTGTAATTTTCCAAGATCCTCGCTGTCATTTGTAAGGTAACAAAGAGCACCAAAGACTCGGAAAAAAGTAAGATCAGGCTTCTTATCATGCACCATCTCATATGGTGTTTTGTTATGACGAGTATGAATGAGGGATCAGTTTTTGGTGTAACAGGCAGTAGCAACCGCTTATGCCCATAGAAACATCGGAGCCTTGGAAAATATCAGCATTGTCATAGCAGCTTCCACAAGAGTACGGTTCCGTCTTTTGACAACGCCGTTCTGCCGAGGAGTCCTCGGAACTAATATTTGGTGAAATATGCCGACACTTTCATAATATTGAGTTAGAGTGTGATTGACAAATTCTGTGCCATTATCGGTACGGATGTATCTGACGGTTTTGTTGAGACCGACTTGTATTTGCTTTAGAAACTTGATGACGAAGTATGGGGTTTCATCTTTTGATCTCAAAAACTTAACCCACGTAAACCGAGAATAATCATCAACAATGACTAAGATGTATTTCTTCCTATTAATTGTTTGCACTCACATTGGTCGATGATATTGGCTAAAATATACATATTTTGTACCCCGTAAAACACTATAAAAGGACTAAAAACACTAAAATATAGATAATTATGTTGCAAATATGTTTGTATTGTGTTTTTATGTCTTACAGGTAAAAAGGATTGAAAACGAAGCAAAAACGGTAATTTTCGGGTGACTTTCGATGACGTTTTCACATTTATCGAGGTCCAAACGAAGTCGTGAAAATTCCTCGATCACACCATTGGAAAGAGCACGAAAAAACGAGTCCAACGGTACTGGCCTTTTATATTTAAACCTTTTTATTTTGAACCTTTTTTGTCCATGTTTGACCCTTTTATTAAAAATAAGCCTGGTCCAAGAATGAAGGGTTATATATTAGATTTTGCATATAAATATATGAGGCTATGCTTGGCACAGCGGTAGTGTGCATAGCCTCATATATAAGAGGTCCTGAGTTTGATTCTTGTGAGGGTTTATTCCCTCACGACCCGCCTCTCGACCCGACCCGACCCACGACCCGGCCCATGACCCGACCAGACCCGGCCCAATACCCGACTAGACCCGGCCCATGACCCGACCAGACCCGGCCCAATACCTGACCCGGCCCACCAGTTGACTTACCGTCAACCACCGTTGACCGGTGGTTGACCGGTGGTCCGGCGGTGGTCAACGGTGGTCCGCCACCGTTGACCGTCGTTGACCGCCGCCTTTGACCGGTGGTCCGGCGGCGTTGACCGTCGTTGACCACCGTTGACTGCCGCCGTTGACCACCGTTGACCGGTGGTCCGGCGGCGGTTGACCGGAGGTTGACCGACGGTGACGGAACAGTAAAAATGCCACGTGGCACCACTCAGGTGGTGACACGTGGCGCTTCTAATCATTGTATGCAGAGGTGGCAGGTACTAGGTACGAGGTACGAGGTGGGGGGGGATGGCAGTACGAAAGGTGGGGGGGGGGGAGATGCAGTACACAGTCTGTAAGATGGGTACTGTTCAGGTGGCGGCTGGACCAATCAGCGTGTGACACGTGGCACTGGCGTGTGTCAGTCCGAGGTACTGTAGCAGTCAGTACGAGGTAGGCGTGTGCAATAATGAGGCGGTTGGTGGAGTGCAAAATGACCAAAATACCCCTAGATCCAGCAATATGAGTGGATGGAGGCTTGAAAGGACGAAATTGCCCCCACCTACTTGGGGCTATAAAATGGAGCACGCAGTTGTTGCATTGGGTGTTAGATTTTAGAGAGAGAATTTAGAGTGAGATTTAGTTTATTAAATTAGTAGTATAGGTTAGTTTTAGGAGTAGTATAGTTTAGTATTTAGCTTATTGTAAAAGCTTTTAAAGCTTATTTAGCTTATTGTAATCAAGATTTTTTGAGCTTATTAATGAAGATATTTAAGGTTGGTTTTTATTTAATGCTTATTATTTCTTGATGCTTATTTTTTTATGCTTATTCTTCTACTCTTTCTCTTCTTTTGCTTATTTCTAAATAAGCTCATGCTTATAGCTTATTTTTGGATCCGATCTCTTAAGCTTATATTCTAATAAGCTTCTTTAATAGCTTATTTAGACTAGCTTATTTTATATTGTTTTTGATTTAGAGCTTTTCGAGTGAGCTTATTTTAGCTTATTTTCGAGTGCTTATTTTTCTAGCTTATTGTTTTTAGATCTAATCCTTAAATATACCCGTCTCTTGTTCACTTGATTGAACACCTTGGTTTCGGGTGGATTAGATCTAAAAATAATAGATCTTATATTTTTAGCTTATTTTCTAGTATAAAATTGTTGCTTTTTAAATCTAGCTTATTTTTCTTAGATCTAAATCCTTAAATATACCCGATCCGAGTTCACTTGATTGAACACCTTAGTTTCGGGTGATTTCAGATCTAAAAATTTCTCATCTTTTTATTAGCTTATTTTGTTCTAACTTTTCATGTTTATTTTTATTCCATCTATTTAATCTAGGACGGAGCTTAAGGGTCTTATAAGGAGTGACACGTAGGGACTAATAATGACTAGTTACAATAGTTGTGTGTCACTAGGACTATAAATATCCCCTCCATACTTCCATGGAGAGGTGAAGCTCACATTTGTAAAAGTGTGTGTGTGTGTTTTTCTCTCTAACACACACATCTTCCCATCTCTTATCATTTCTCTCTAATAATATGGATCAATTTCTTTTCTATTTTACCATACCTCCGGATCTCGTATCATAAGGGTGAATCGTGTTAACAGAGTTGCACAAGAGCCATTGCTCAGACACTCATCGAATTGAACGTGAATAGTTTCCATGATTCGTTGGGTTCTTTTGTTGTAGATTATATAACCCTTTCTGCTAGGTGCATAACCAACAAAAAATCCAATATCAGCTATTGGTTGTAATTTTCCAAGATCCTCGCTGTCATTTGTAGGGTAACAAAGAGCACCAAAGACTCGGAAAAACATAAGATCAGACTTCTTATCATGCACCAGCTCATATGGCGCTTTGTTATGACGAGTGTGAATGAGGGATCGGTTTTGGGTGTAACAAGCAGTAGCAACAGCTTCTGCCCATAGAAACATCGGGGCCTTAGAAAATATCAGCATTGTCCTAGCAGCCTCAACAAGAGTACGGTTCCGTCTTTCGACAACGCCATTCTGCTGTGGAGTCCTCGGAACTGTCTTTTGGTGAAAAATGCCAACACGTTCATAATATTCAGTCAAATCCTTATTGACAAATTCTGTACCATTATCGGTACGGATGTATCTAACAGTTTTGTTGAGACCGACTTGTATTTGCTTCAGAAATTTGATGACGACCTCTGGGGTTTCATCTTTCGATCTCAAAAACTTAACCCAAGTAAACCGAGAGTAATCATCAACGATGACTAAGATGTATTTCTTCCCATTAATCGTTTGCACTCGCATCGGTCCACATAGATCCATATGAAGGGTATTAAGAACTTCCAAGTTGGTGTTTTCAATTTTGGGTTTGTGGGTATGCTTTTTGCTCTTTCCTAGTTGACATGCGGAGCAAAGATGATCTTTCTCAAACTTCAATCTAGGTAAACCTCTGACTAAGTCCTTTCTTGCAAGGTCATTGATGGTACCGAAGTTCAAGTGGTTCAAATGACGATGCCACAACCATGATTTGTTCTTGGAGGCTTTAGACAGTAAGCAAATTGGGGAGGACTTCATCATGTCTTCAACTGAGATAGTGTACAAATTAGAACCACGAGATCCTTTAATTAATTCAACACCATCGGTATCTCGAACATAACAAGAATGCTTCCTGAATGCAACTTCTAGATCAGAATCGCAAAATTGTCCGACAGAAAACAGATTGTGTCCCAGTCCTTCCACATAGTATACCCTGGAGATCACACTGTCACCAATCACATAATCTCCATAACCCATGATAGCACCAAAGTGATCATTCCCGAATCTAACTGTCCCGATGAACTTTTTCATGAAATTCCTGAGCCGTGAGCGATCCCCCGTCATATGTTTTGAACAGCCTGAGTCCAAATACCAAAGGACGATCTGTACGACCTGCATTTGAAAACAGACGAAGATGGAGAGTTTGGAAAGTTGGATCCCCAATTTTGGTTGGGTTCTTGTTGGTTAGCACAAGTAATGGCCTGATTCGCGTTTTGGATAGCAGGTGCTACTTTGGGTTTAGTGAGCCTAGTTCACTATTCTCCTAAAGTGAATATTCTGCCCGTGGGTCTCAATTGATGACCAAAACTGGTAAGCACTTTGCCTGTGGGTTTCCATACTTTCCTAACTTGCTTAGGTTTCCAAACTTGCTTAACTTTATGCACAACATTATGAATTTTATTAATAGATGCGGAATGCCTTAACAGATTGCAAATATGCAACCGCCACTCACATCATGTATTGCAGAAATTAAACATTTGTTACATGTTTGGCAAACATAATCAGAATTCAAATTAATTACAGTACGCTTAGAGCTACTACTAGAATCAACCTGATTCATGGTTCTTAGGTTAGACTTATTTGTCCTAGGGTGTTCTTCTACTTTCTTCTTGTTAACACCTTTAGCTGGTAATATCTTATTTTTATTGGTATTGCTCCTAGGCTGTGATCCGCTAGCATTGGTGCAACAATTTACTCCTGTAGAAAGAGGCACATGGACATTAGTCTTCTGAGTGTTCAGTTGCTCTACATGTTTGTGTGTGTTACTATTTGACGTGTCACATTGTTCTTCAAAAGTAACTTGCTTTTTCCTAATTAAAGGGGTAGGAGCATGCTTTTTATCTCGTTGGATAAAGTCTTTTGGACAAGTGCCAATCGCATATTCTAAGAGTTCCTGAGAGTGTTTGGTGTACAGGCAAGCAGATGTAAGTGATCTATCTAATGGTCTTTCAAACTTAGCTTCCTCTACTATCTGGCGAAGGGTTTCTACACTTTCCTTAAGATGCTTGAGATAATGTAGATGAACTTCCCTGTTGTTCCTATTGTGAGGGGGAATTGGTTCAACATCTATAGCATACCTACCGGGTGCAAAAACTCTTGGTTTTACAGACTCCATATTGTTACATTTCAGATTTTCATGTATTTATGCTTTCAGATTCTCATTTGCAGTTAGCAAGGCCGTTGTCTGTTCTATATGCTTAGCACGCGTGATCTTAATAGAATCGTACAATTCCTTGTAATGTTGTTTAACTTTTTCATTCTCTGTCCTAAAATGCTCATTTTGTTCTTGAAGTACGGTGACTTTTTCAATTAATTGAGTGATCTAAAAATCTAGGGTCCTGAAATCAAGAGTACGGTCTGCTTCACTATGGGTCTCTTTTAATTGAGAGATTTGCGTTCTTATTTTTTTTATGGCGTTGTCCTTTCCTTGAATGGAAGCTTTCATTTTTCCGATTAAAAAGACTAAGTCAAAATCAGGATTATCTCGAGCGGATGAAGATGGGTTATTTCCAAAACTTTCTTTAAGGTTTTGATACTTTAACTGTAAATTTAAGTGATTAACCTCAAGATTGGAAAAGCATTTTACTAATTCAGTATGATCATTTTTTTGAACCTTATCTCGTAATTTAGAAAGCTCTGCTTCAAGTTCCAGACAACGTGTTTGAACAATGGTGTGGGCTTCATGCATTTCCGTAAATCTAGATACAATAAGCTCAGAATTCGTTGCAATATAACATACTTCTTTGGACAAGCAATCAGCAATTAAATTATCATTTGCAATAAGAAGATTTTTCCGCTCAATCTCAGCATGCTTCCTATGGATAACGTTCTGGTCAACCTCAACTTCCAACTCTTCAAAAATGTCTTTCATTTCATTAATTTCTTTAGTTAGAGCCTTTTGAATGCCCTCAAAATGTTCTTTAAGTGTTTTGAAAAATGGAATGACCTCGGTGAGATAACATTCCTTGGTTTGTTCAAAACCCCTTTCCCCTTCAGTGAGCCCAGTGGGTGTAATTCTCTTTTTGCGGGTTTTTTCAAATTCTGAAAAAAGTTGTATTGGTGTAAAAATATTAATTTTCACTTGACTTTTTGTTGGAAGCACCCTGGGAACAAGCGTTGCAGGTGTATTTGGTGGATACATCCGTAAGCTTGATCCCGGTGTTCATTTCATTCATTCATTTGAGCTTTCGGTGATCACTCTGCAGGTGTTTTAGGTAAAATTACAATGTTTCAAGGCCCAATAGGCCTTGTGTTCAAGCTTGATAGGAAGATGGCAAGCCTTTCTGTACACTAGCTTATAAGGAGTGCACCCGATGGGTGTCTTGAATGCGGTACAGAAAGCCCATAATGCAATCTTCTAACCTTATTATCGGACGATGAAGCACGGTTTTCACCTACGGTCCTTTCTAAAATACGTTTCAAACCACGATTTGAAAACCTCACTTGTCCACTCGTTTGTGGATGATACGCGATAGCAAGACGATGAGTAACTCCATACTAAATATAACTTAGCAAAATTAATCATTACAGAAATGGGTACCGCGATTCACTAATTACTAGCACAAGGGAGTTCAATTCGGGCAAAAAGAGATCTTCAAAAATATAACAAAACTCGCGCATCATTAGTGGGGAGCGTTTTGCTTCAAACCCATTTAGACAAATAGTCAACGGCTACAAGAATGTATTTGTTCCCTCGAGGAAGACAAGGATTGGTTCCATAAAAATTCGATGCCCCATACGTCAAAGATCTCGTAAACTTGAATTGCATTTTGAGGCATTTCATTACGTTGCGAGATTTTGCCTTGATGTTGACAAGCGTCACACGATTGTGACAAGTCAATGCATCTCAGGTAAATAGGTATGGCAATAGAAAACCGAAATCAAAGACTTTTTAGCGATGTAGTTGGCACAATGATGTCCTCCGGTGGGTCCATTATGGTAAGCCGTGAGGATATCAACGGCTTATTGGCCGTGAACACATCGCTTAAATTTTTGATCCGCACAATTCTTAAACAAGTAAGGGTCGTCCCAAAAATAATGCTTAACATCCTTAAATAATTTTTTCTTTTGTTGGGACGACATCCCTTTCACAATAAAATTCCCCGTATGGTAATTTGCAATGTCGGCAAAACCAGGTAGGTACTCAAATCACCACGAAAGGTTAAAACAATCCCAAGTGTCTCAAGAGGAAATGTTTCCGTTAGTTTACTTGTTATCAAGAATCACTTTGATGGGATTTTCTAGTCTTGATAAATGGTTCTGGCGCCGAGATTCTCGCTCCTTTTTTATCAGTAATAATAACTCGAATTCTTGGAGTTAGGAGAATCTTGGAGAAATCTCGGCTTAGCATCGTGTTAGAAGGAAGATACTTAAGAGTCCGAGTGGTCCGTTAATACCACTTTGGTTTTGATTAAGACTAAGTAAGGCCCGGAAATTTCTCGATAGCATACTTACGGCTTAATAATTCTTTCTCTTGTAGTAGTGTTATGTGCTTGTAGGATCCGTCATGGTTCTTATTAGCATAGTGTATAGCAGGAAATGTTTGGGTCTTATGTTTGCCCAAGATGCACCTACCGGTATTCACTAGTGTTGCACATATTTCAATGGTAGGTCCTAATCGGGTGGCAACCTAATATCGGGGCTTCGGTAAACTTTTATTCTTAAGTATATTAAATGCTTAAATACTTCATTGAGAAAAACAACGGAGTTTCTTTTCAAGAAGAGTGTCATTGGCCGGGCGATTTTAGAAAAATCTTGAATAAATCGACGATAGAACCCGGCGTGACCTAAAAAACTTTCGAAGGCCTTTGCGGAAGTTCGGATGAGGGTGGTTTTGCTATAACATAAAACTTTTTGCTTTTTGTCGACCTCAATCACGGACTTGAAAATCTTATGTCCTAGAACAATGCCTTCTTTTACCATAAAATGGCATTTCTCCAATTTATAAAATAAATTAGTGTCTTTGCCACCAATTTTATGCATTTTTGTATGAATGGGAGAGCACGACGAGGAAAGAATCTCCGAGACCGAGAAATATCCATATGAAGACTTCCATTGTTTCCTCGATCATGTCGTGGAAAATGGCCATCATGCAACTTTGGAACGTGCCCGGAGCATTACATAAATCGAAGGGCATACGTCGGTAGGCAAACGTCCCATAAGGGCAAGTGAAGGTAGTCTTCTCTTGGTCTTGCGGGTCAATGGGAATTTGAAAATATCCAGAAAATCCATCTAAAAAACAATAGTATTCATTTCCCCCTAATCGTTTAAGCATTTGGTCCATAAAAGGCAACGTGAAATGATCTTTACGAGTCGCATCATTAAGCTTACGATAATCTATACAAACACGCCATCTTGTAACTAGTCTTGTAGGAATCAAATCATTATCTTCATTTTCAACTACGGTCATACCACCCTTTTTAGGCACACAATGAACGGGGCTCACCCACGGACTATCGTAGATAGGGTAAATCAATCCAGCATCAAGGAGTTTGATAACTTCCTTTTTGATAACCTCATAAAGTTTCGAATTTACCCTTCTTTGATGTTGAGCCGGTTTGAAATCGTCTTCCATTAAGATCTAATGAGTACAAAAACTACGGTCGATACCCTTAATGTTAGAAATTTTCCATGCGATGGCCTGTTTGTGTGACTTAAGAACTTTTAAAAGGGCGGCCTTTTCTTCATCTTTTAATTCCTTAGAAATTATGAAGGGTAATTTATCAGTTCCTTCTAAAAACGTGTATTCAAGATAAGACGGTAAATCCTTGAGCTCAAGCTCGGGAGGATCATCAATAAAAGATTTTATCGTTTTAATTTCCTCAAAATGAAGTTCCTTCGGAGGGAGAGGAGATGATGGATCATCATTTAATAACTTTTCGAGTAGAAGAAGGTCTCCTTCCGGATCAAAGTCGGCATCATCAATTCCTGGTGGAATTGAATCATTTGTAAGACAAGCTTTGAATTCTTCCAAAATGAAGTCACCTCCTTCAAAAGGAGTGAGAGAGGGAAAAGAAGTAGAAAGGATAGGATCTAAAGATGGAGTAGGATTGATACTTTTAGAACTATCTGAAAAACCAAGCACTTCTTGAGCATACTCCTCACATGAAACGTCGATGACATCGATTCGATTAACCGATTTAGCATTATTGTAGGAGTATCTTGAAGTTTGACCAACTTTAAAGGTTATGGCTTCATCATCAACTCGGAGAGTTAATTCTTCACCATAAACATCAATCAAAGCACGTGCCGTCCTCAAAAATGGTCTCCCGAGAATTAAGGGAACCCGAGGATCAACAACATAATCAACGACTACGAAGTCGGCCGGAAAATGGAACTTTCCTACTTTAACAAAGACATCTTCGGCAATACCGGATGGACTAGTAGTCGATCGGTCTGCAAGTTCAAGAATCATTCGAGTAGGAGTAAGTTCGGGGAGTGAGAGCTTCTTCCATATGGAAAGAGGCATCAAGTTGATGCTTGCACCAAGATCGGCCAAGGCTAAGCATTCAACTAACTCCAGAAAATCACATGGAATAAGGAACTTGCCGGGGTCTCCTAGTTTTTTGGGCAACTTTTTTAGAATAACCGCCAAACAATTCTCATTCACCGGTGTTTTGGCTAAGTCAAACAATTTTTCTTTGTTATTAGGGAGACTTTTAAACATTGAAGCAAATTTCGGCATATGTAGAAGAGCATCCGCGAAATTGAGCTCGAAATGTAATTCCCGAAAGATTTCAACAAACTTCGAAGCTAGATTATCATGTTTTTCACGGAGCTTTTGTTTGTTGGCTCTCGATAATGATCAGGTATAGACGGTTTTAGGCTCAGGAAAAACAACGGGCTCATCAATTGGAGCTTGAATTTGGACTATCGAAGGTTGGATGTTTTCGGTACTCGGTTGAACCATATCCTTTGTCACCTCGGGTTCCCGTTCCACCACCCTGGGAAGAGGTGGAATTGGAGGTCCATCATAAGAAATACCACTTCGGGTGGTGATTGCTTTCAAGTCACCTCTCTGGTTAGCAATGGTGTTGCTAAGAAGTGAACCCATACCTGAAGAAGAAGCGGTATTCATTGGAAAAAACTAGCCATCATATTCTTAAGCTCATAGGATAAGATTTGACTAATGTAGCTTGCATTCATCCTCATTTCATTCTTGAATGTATTATTTTGATTTTGCATTGTAGACTGCATTTCATTTCTTAATTCTGATTTTAAATTACTGATATGATTTCTCATGGCTTGCATACTAGCCTCATTCGTTTTCTTAAATTTCTCCAAGTCACTCAAAGTAGTAACTTGAGTTTGAATCGGAGCTTGATAAGACGTATTTCCTTGATTGAAGTTATTTCCTCGATTCTGGTTAAACCCTTGATTTTGCACATTCGGTTGAGCAAAACCGGGTGGTCGAAACTGATTAGCTACACTCTAGGGACGATAACCGGTATTTCCCTGATTGTAGTTCACTGCGGCTGCTGAAACATATCCTTGAATATTGTCTTGATAGCCCGAAAAAGTGTTGCCATCGGTGGCAGGACACTGTCGGTAAGAATGAGCACTGCCACAAGTAACACAAGATTCCTCAACACTTTTACGAAGCTGGAGCTGGGGTTACTTGATGTTGTTTAAACATAGCTGTCATTGCACTAGTCACGGCACTGGCTACGGCACTGGCTATCTCTGAAGAATCAACATTACTTTCTTTCACTTGAGAAACAATCGGTTTGTTTCTTGAATTATGAACTTTTGATTTGTTTTCAATAATTTTCAACACATCTTGTGCACTTCTTTCCAAAAGATTGCCACCGGCGGCAGAATTCAAAGAATCTTGATCGGATGGGTTTAAACCATTGTAGAAGGTATCGAGTTGATGCAATTCGGTAAAACCGTGATGTGGGCATGCTCGAAGGAGATCCTTGAATCGGTCCCATGCCTCATAAAATGTTTCATCAAAACGTTGTTGAAAATTTGAAATTTCATTCCGGAGATTTGTTGTTTTTGAGGGAGGAAAGAAATGGTTAATAAACTTGGACACAAGATCGTCCCAAGTGAGAATAGAACGAGAAGGTTCTTTGTCGAGCCAAATTTCGGCGGACCATCGATAGAAAAATGAAAAAGCATAGAGCTTAATCGATGTCTCGGGCCCAACATTGTACTCAACGTAGAAGGTACTATTGTTACAATATTGAATATAGCATAGAGGATCTTCTTTCGCAAACACCGATAGAATTATTTTGAAGTTACAATAATGATTAGACATGCCTTGAGCTCGAAATGCCACGCGAAAGTTGTTATTACAATTAGGCCTCCGCATAACCCTCGGTGGGTACACGTGAGTAATCTGTTACAGTAACTTGATCGCCAGTAACTACGGAGTCCCTACAAGAGAAAATGGTTCGACACTTGTTTACAGAACTTCTTCGATTATGAGACGTATCGGAGTCGTGGAAGGTTCGGCAAATAAATGTGATGAAGAGACAGAGTGCGCATCAACTAAAAATACAATAAGAAAAAGAAAAATATTTTGCAACCAGATAATCGAACAAGTGTAGGGTAGCTCTTTTAAAAAACGCACAAAGAAGGCGGAGGAGCGAGAAGCGCGAAGCGTTTAAAAAACGTTCTCCTTTTCGGGTCGAATTCGTAAGGGATCAACCCTCCTTAAACCTCTCTAAAGTTGTAATTATAAAAATGTGAGCCGATTACACAAGTGACCCAACGGTTGTATTTTTGTTGTATTAACAATTTTTTTGTTTTGAAATACTTTAGGAAAAGTATTGTTGATATTTCTAATAAATCTACAAAATAAATCAGAAAAATAAAATATTTTTTGTAATTATATTTATTTTTTATTGATAAAAGAAAATAATTAAATGATAACTTCACGAGGAAGGGTCTTCAAAACACTAATCTTCAAGCTTCAACGCGATATTCGATACACACCTCCCCGGCAGCGGCGCCAAAAATTGATTTGAATAAAAATATATATATAATATATAGTATAATATATATATATATAAATATTTATATATAATATATATATGATAATAATATATATTTCATAATTATATAATATATAAATATATAAATATATATAACAAAATAACAAATAGCTAAATACTATTATAAAAAGAGTAGTACAGTAATTCCCGTAAGTATATAAATAAGATTATTTATCCAAAGCACAATTCAAAACCTTTCGGAAGTCGTATCCAACGAAGTGTGAATTGAGATCGTTAAGTTCGTGATTCGGTGCTTTGATGAATTTCAAGGATGTTGATTTTCAAGGATTTGGATTCTAATTCTACAATTAACATGCAAAAACAAATAAAGGCAAGCTAAAAACGAAAGCAATTAAGATTAAAGCACAAAAACGATAACGGGAATCTAAAAACGCGACTTAATACCTAAACTATTAAAATTTAACCCTAAAAATATTTTATATTTTTTATAAATCCTAAATGATTAAAAATAATTTTAGAGAAAAGAATTATATTTTTTTGACTTTTATTTTATTTATTATGAATTAAAAATATATTTAATCTAAAAATATTTAAAAAAATATTTAACTAATTTATAAAAATCTGAGAAATTTATAGAAAGGTACTTTGAACAAATCTAAACTTAAGAAAAATAAAATGGAAAAATAAGCTGAAACAAATAAGCAGTAATTAAGCAAATAAGCTTAAACTGAAAAAGAAACTATATTAATTTAATGGTGCAAGTTATAAACGAAAAAGTCCCAAGGGCAGTTGGTGATGAGTGTGTGTGTTGAAGTGTTGGTGTTATAAAGGAGAGGTCACAGGTTTGAAACCTGTGGCCTTTCTTTTTTTACAAATCATTTTTTTTATTTTTTTATTTGAAAAAGCTAAAGTACCAACTAAAATAAAAACCTTTTGTGAAACAACTTTTTCTCAAAACTTAAAATAAGCTGAAAATAAGCTACTTAAAGGTGACAGTTTAGCTACTTGAATACTTAGAAATTTAAGCCAAACTGTTTGGGCTTTTTAGACTAAATAAGCAAAAGGAAAAACAAAATAAGCTAAAACAGATCCTAGGCTAGACTTAATAAGAACTTATGATTATAAATAAGCTGACAAAATAAGCTAAAAAGCAATTAAAAATCTAAAAGGAAAGCTAGACTCTAAAACAGATTCTAAGGATTATTGAAAAACTTTAGGCTAAGATTAGGATCTAATAATCAAAAAGAAAACACTTAAAAACTTAAACAGATTGAGATTGCTACTTGAAAAACAAAAATAAGCTGGTAATAAGAAAATTTGCTAAGAGATTAAGCTAGAAAAGACAGGATCAAAATGACAGTTTTACTAAAAAAAACTTTAAGCTTTATACTTGACTAAATTTTGCTAAAAGCTTTTATAAGCTTCACCTAAGATTGAAATAAGCTACTAAAACCTTTAATCAGACTCAACAAGCAAGTTTAAGCTCAAAATGAGCATTTTCTAAAAGCCAAAAGTCTAAAAAGCTCTTAAACAATTTTTTTTGAGAAAATGACTTAAAGGCAGGTTATAAGCTCAATAATAAGCCACTAAACTATTAAGCTAGACTCTGAAAACTCAAAACAGATTAAGCTAGTACTATAAGCTATTAGAATAAGCAAAAATTAAACACTTAGGATCATTAATAAGCTAGAAAATGACTAATGAAAAAGGCTAATTACATTATAATCCTATTTTTTGGTTTTATTTCATGTTTCTTTCTAAAAGACTAAAGGGCTTAGTGCAGGCTTATAAATAAGCAAGTAAAAGCTGTTTTGAAACCACTAAAAGCTTAAACAGATTAAGCTCACAATCCAATGAGCTCATATTATGAATTTAAGACCTTTAATCAACCTTAATCTAACCTAAATTTGCAATTGAAAACTGGATTTTAAGTTTTGAAAATTAGACTGAAACACTAAGACAGATTGTGACACTAATTCAACTTACAAATGCAATAACTAAACAAAACTATTTCTACTGCATATGAGCCTAAAACAAGCAGGAAAACAACACCTATAAGCTCTTAGTCAAAATCTAAACAAATAAGCTTGATCATGAACTAGATTACCACAGATTCAAACAATGGGTATATAAAACCTTGAAAAGCAACTTTAACCTATGAAGCTTATAAAAGCTGATTTACAAGCTTAGTTTAAGCTTATCAAACTTGGTTTAAAGGTCACAAGGCAATCAAACAGTACTAACATAGGTTAGTACTGCTTGTGCCAAACACCCCTTAATAAGTTTGAAAAACATATTTAAGCTTAAAATAGTTTTAAATAAGTTGTAAAAAGCTAAAATAAATTAAGATGCAAGTATATTAAGAACTTATAAGCAAAGGTTAACCACAAATAAGCACTTATCACTAAACTAGAATATTAGACATATTTTTGGCTTTTTGAACAATTTTTATGAAAACTTTAAACTAAAGAGATGTAAACTAACAATAAGCACTAAATAACAATAAAAGATAATAATACGTACAAATAAGAAATTCTAAACAGATAATAAGTACTAAATAAGCAATAGGCACATTTAAGCTAAAATGAGAAAAGGAGAAGAGTACCTTGCCTTTTCCTCTAAAAACGGCCAAATAAGCTCTTAAGGAGCTGATCTACAAGCTCCAACTCATTTTCATGAGCTGGTAAAGTCCAATAAGCCCTTCCCAATCTGGCTTATCTTCAATAATTAGAGCTGAGGTATTTTTGTGGTGAAATTTGAAGTGAATGCTTATTCAGTTAAGCTTTTTAAGGCTTAACTGAATGATAGCTATCTTATATAGTAATTGAGAGCTTATAGAGCTTATTAGATTAAATTTGAGCTTATTTCAACCATACTTGCATTAAGTAAAAACATTGAATAAAACACGAATTAAACCAAACATAATTTTATTGATAATCAAAAGTGAGTACAAGCTTTTAAATAGAAAATTACATTAAAATAAAGACAATAAGCTAAATTACTACTAAACTTAAGCTAAAACTACACACCCCATCTGTGTGAGGAGCTCTTTTTATATAGTGCTCAGAGGAAGGATCCAGAACCCTAGGAGCGTGTAAGCCTTCAATCATAGCCTTCTAATCTTGTCCAATCCCCAAGCAATCATTTGGAGCCCTTGGATCATGTTCCACGCATCCATAGCCAATGGGAGAGTAGAGGATTGCCAGCGTGGCCTGGCAAAATGTCATTGCGTGCGTCATTGAGCTTCTAGAAGGAGAGGGGAGCGTGTGAGAGTGAGGATTTTACCTTAGTTATTTTGCTTTGTGTGTTGGGAGGGAAAAATGAAAAAGATGAACAATGATTTTGTTTTTACCCGTGTTTATAAAAGTGGGTTTGACCAGGTTTGCAAGTTTGACTTGGTTCCATGGTGTGGGATTGGGTTGGGCGTGGATTTGGACAGGAAATGGATTTGGATTTTTGGTTTGTAAATGGATTAAAGTGTTATGGCTTTTTAGGCTTTTTATAATTATTATTCTTAATGGGCTGACCTGGCCCAATAAAATATCGGGTTGGCCCATTAAAGATGTATACGCCTTCGGCTTTGATTTCTCGTACTCTTTCCATTCTCGTGCTCGGTTTTGTCCGTTTTGTTTCGTTTTTGTCATTTTGTGCAATATCCGTTACCTGCAAGACACAATTCACAATACAAACGAATACAATGCATTTTTTGTATTTATTGGTCATTATTGGTCTTTTTAGCTTGTTTTATTAGGCAAAAGGTATGCGTATTTAAGCACATGCCAATAACATAAGCAAATGGGAACCCGTACATTTTGTTTCACTCTTTTTTTATATACATTTTTTTTGTACACTTTTTCCCTGCCATTGCTTAAACATATAATACATCAAGGGGGTTTATAGATACACCTCTACACTTGAACTTTTACATACTTGATATTTATAATCTAACTAATAACCCGAATTGAGACAGATCAAGATAACATGGAGATCATTTAAGAAACATATGGGGTATTGACTTAACTTTTCTTCCCTATTCTTTCGCGAAATAAATACTACCATAAATCCCATTCGTCCCAAAACTGTATTTACAAGGATAAGGACTTAGCAACCGTGTACTCAATAACTAACTTGGGTTAAAACAATAATGTACTAAAGGTGAGTACATACAAGGTAGGCTAAGGCGATTTGGGTGTAACAATTGGTTCAAGGATGACAATGCTTTTAATTAATAGTCCGGCTTAACCAGAAAATTATGAGAACCATGAAAAAGGATAGGCTCGGAGGGTTGTACTAAGGGTGTCCTGCAGTACAAATAAGTGCATGGCAAGGGTGTGGGATAGTTATATAGTCGACGTGACCATAATAACAATTACAGGTTTAAAACATGGGTTAATCCTAGTGCCTCTTTTCTAGCAAATTCTAATACTTACTATGCGGTCTCAGGATGCATCACAAAAACAAGTTCTAGAATTTAATATACTATCGGTACACTCATATAGTTTAATACCGATACCAATGTTCCAGAAAAGGTGACAAAGACCATACGTACACATCCGTAATGACGAAATAGACACATATGACTGCATTCGAACCTTAACTCGAACAAGCTAAAGGTATAAACTATCTTGGGTATCAAAAATGGATACCCGAATTCCTATAGATCTAAAGGCGAACCTCATATTTTTGGGGTGGAATTTTGAGGGTTTTTGTGCTAGTCATATACATTCCTATCCATAAGACGCTATTAATACTCGGTTTTAGACGGTATGTGTCATAAAAGTTTTTTATTTTTTGGTCAAAATTACCGTTTATGCTATGTTTCGATATATTACCCATCATTTTAAGGAACAAGCAAATGGAAAATGAAAGAATAGTTTCTAAAGATTATTTCCCCCTACACTTAAGTTGAACATTATCCCTAATGTTCTTTAGAAGTACCCGTAAAAACAAATAAAGTGAAAAGAAAACAAGTAAAAGAAACTAGTACTCCCCTGGTTTGCTCGATAATGGAGAAGAAACATGCGATAACTGGTTAAATCATCCTCCAAGAATCATCCAATGAAACTTCCTAAGAACTTCCAAGCTTCTTCTCATCAAATATAACCTGTAATCAAAGACAAAGACAACTATACCAAGCATAAAATCAATGCGATAGATATATAAAACGAGAGTTTAGGGTTTTGACTCTGTGAAAGCAGTAAAGATAGGATGAGAGCAATGATGTAATCATAGGTTTATGCAGGTTTATAAAAGAATTACAAATTTCAAATGTTATGCAAACTATTTTTCGAAAATACTTGAAAATTTTTAAATTTTTCTGTAGCTGGCTCACGACGCCGTCAAGATAAATCCTGACGCCGTCTCCAGCCTCTAAGCAAAAATTTCTTTTTGTTTTCTTTGAAAAACTTCCTACACGCGATTATATAAGTTATTTCCTGTATGAATTACTGCACGAAACATGAGATTAGTCAATACAATCATATGACTCAAAACCGACGCGAATTAATCTAAACAATTTATTTATTATGTTAGAATTGGTTCTTAAAAACTGGATATTTCCCTTACACTTATTTTGTTGCAAAATACATTTGATTGAAATTAAGACGAGGTTAAAGACAAAACAAAGCATGATTACAAAATGATGAATTCTGACATAAAAGAATAAACGAGAAGAATTAAAACACAAGACACTCCTAATATACGGGAAAAAATAAATATTGGGTTGCCTTTTAATAAGCGATTTTCTTTATTTATGAGTCTTGTAGCTAGACTCGATGTCACACATCCTAGGTGTCGTAGAAGTGGTCCAAGTTAATGATTCCCTTGGGCTTTCTCTTTCAGAGAGCTTTCTAAAGTTGGGTATTGATTGCATGGTTTTAGTGAACTCCTCTCCATCTGGATCAATCAGTCTAATCTTGGCATGCCATGCCCCGTCTCCATTCTTGGGTGGTTTGTTCCAGTCGATTGGGTTTTGTATTAAATCTTCTGACTCCCACATGTTACTCTTGAGGTTTATGGGTATGGCCCCTAAAAATTTCACCATTCTTCTAAATACAAGGACATCCTTAAAGGGATTGATCTCAGCATCTCTAGCAATTTCCCATTCTTCGGGCAAATGACAGTCTAGGAAGTCTTTCCTAGAATAGTAAGGGGTTCGTACACCTATTCTATCTGAGCTAGGTCATGCTTTGTATGACTCCCTTTTTCAAAGTGTAGTCCAATAGGGTGTTCCTCTTTACCTAAATTGACTCCTTTTACTCTAAATACCGACCTAGTGATTCCTTCTCCTACAACTATTTCGGACTTCCTACAATCTATAACTGCATTGGCGGTTGAAAGGAATCCTCTTCCTACTAGCAAAGGGGTTTCAGGGTCTTTCTTCATATCGATTACATAGAAATCGTTTAATAGTTTCAGTTTTCCTATATGGACTTCTACGTCCTTGACAATTCCTACGGGGTAAGACTTGGTTCCGTCAGCCAACCCGAAGACATGGTCAATCTCTTCTAATAGTCTGATGTTAAGCTTTTTGAAGAGGTATAGTGAGATTATGTTTACACACGATCCTAAATCAGCTCAGGTGTCGAAAGGTTTTGAGTTCCCTAATCTATAAGGTAGAATGAATAGGCCGGGGTCTTCCATCTTTGCAGGTACTTCGCCCTAGACAAATGCTGACCTGTTTTTATCTAGTTCTAAACTCTCTATGTATTTATCCAGAATTGCATTGTACATTGAAGCATGAGCTAGGACTTCGAGAACCGGCATGTTGAGATGCAAATCATTGAATTCATCTTCTAGAGTTTTCTCGGGTTCTTTAGGTCGTTGTGTTCTAATTTATGTGGCCAGTTACGGCTGGTCTTTTTGGGAATGGTTTGACTCATTGGAACACTTTTTGACTCATTGGAACACTTTTTAACTCATTGGGGGTATTTTCTTGGGTAAGAGAAGGCAGACAAAACTAAAGAGGTAGAGTTAACCTTTAGTTTCGGGTTCTTAACCGTGTTGCTAGGAAGTGCTCCAGCTATTCGATCGGTGATGGCCTTCAATACCGTGATAATTTTATTGGTCATCTCGCTTTGTTGTTGTTTGAAATCGGTTTCAAACTTTGTTAATCTAGCGTCTTGAGATGCCATGAAGTTGGACACCAATCCTTCGAGATTTGATTGATTGTTAAAACTTTGAGGATTGTTGTTGAAGGAATGGTTCGGGATCGAATTGTTGGATTGGAACCGGTTAGGTGGGTTTGAGAAATTATTTTGGGAATTCTAAGGTTGTCTCCACCTAAGGTTTGGGTGACTTTTCCATGATGGATTGTAGGTGTCACTAGAATTTTTTTGCTCAGGCTTGAAAGTGTACCACTTATCTCCCGCTTCGTCGGTAGGCGAGGATGCATATTCAACAAAGGCTTGTTCAGGATTTTCCATGCAGTACTGAGTGTCGTGGGGACCACTATAGATCTCACATAAGGAAGTGATCTTGTTTACTTGAGTAGGTTGCATTGGAGCAATGTGAGCTTCCATCAAATGTTGAACTTAATTTTCGAGCTCAATGAGGCAGCGGTCGGATGTACTCGGGACATATTGAGGTAAAGAGATTGCCTTGACCGGCTTAGCGAAATCCCTTGGGTCATTCTAACTTTCGTTGTTATAGAGGGCGAGGTCCTCTAATAGTGCCCAGGATTCTTCAGCGTTTCGGTCATGAAGCTTACCTCCGGCCGATTGGTCAATGGTTCGTCTTGTGGCAGGAGTGACATGGTCATAAAAGATTTGGACTTGGAGCCAAATGTCGATGCCATGATGAGGGACCTTTTGGAGTTAGTCCTTGAAACGAGTCTACGCTTCTGACTAAGATTCTCCTTGATGTTGTTGGAACATAAGGATATCATTGCGGAGTTTTGCAGTCCTTCCCGATAGAAAGAATTGAGCAAGGAAACGAGTAGTAAGATCCTCCCATGTGGTGATGGATCCTGCTGGAAGACGTTCAAGCCAATTGCTAGCTTGATCGCGAAGGGAAAATTGAAATAAACGCATGCGCGTTCTTTCCCTATTTTTACCGTCAAGGTCAAGTGAGTCCACAAGTTTTAAGAAATCCTTGAAGTGTTGGTTTAGATCCTCGGACCGAAGTCCGTAGAATAAGCATCCGTGTTGCACCAAACGGATGGTGTCGGATCGAAGAGGTACCACATTGTTCCCTACGGGGAGCTCAATGGTGTTCCTGTAGCCCTCGTGGCTAGGTTTGGAGTAATCTCCAAGAGTACAAATAGGATTCGCGTCTCCCATGGTGGTTGACGAGAATGGATTATGAAACAAATAATACAAAGAAAAGATAGACTACAAGAAAGCTAATATACGGAAATAAAATTCTCACTTGAAAGGATTCAAGTGAGTTGAACTAAGTTAAACTAAGTTCGAAACCTAACTATTCCCCCGGCAGCGATGCCAAAAAATTGATAGGCGGTAGTCGTAAGACTTCTACACGAAGTTTTACAACTCCCTAGGCAGTGTACCTAATCGTTGTAGCGTAGTATAGGCAAGACTCGAGGGTTGTTATCGTTCTCTAGGGGAATAGGTTGGGAAGGATCAAACAGAGCTTAACCGAGATCTACGAGATTGAAAGAAGATTATTTTTGTATTTTTATGTTTTATAGAAAGCAGATAAAATCAATGGTTTGGGAGGTTGGTTTGTTTAACTAATTAATAAACTATTTATAATCTAAACTACTGGTGATAACTTTATGATAAAATAATGTATTTGCTGAATCACGCCTTACTCATTAGATTGCTTCTCCTAATCATGTTGCCTTGTCACACTCGTGATGATCTGTGTAAGTATTTCCTAATCATGAACGAATTACACGAACCCGCCATCTATTTAATATTCCGTTAAGGCAACACACAAGTAAGTTAGTATGAAGACTATTATAAGGCCCCTAAGAGTATATTAAATGCAATTGAAATATCTTAAGAGGGATCAACCATATTAGGGGTAAGGTAGTATGAAGACTATTATAAGGCCCCTAAGAGTATATTAAATGCAATTGAAATATCTTAAGAGGGATCAACCATATTAGTGGTAAGGTAGTATGAAGACTGTTGCAGATTGTTAGCCTTAATGTTAGGATTAATGTTTTCTTAACTTAGTACCGACAGTACAAATAGTTAGTACTGACAGTTATACTTAGTACCGACAGTACAAAGTATTAAGTACTGTTAGTTAGTTAGTACCGTTAGTAGAAAGTTAGTTAGTACCGTTGAGAAGATATTTAAAAGATATTTATGAGATATTTTAGAAAAAGATATGTAAGCCTATTAGGGTTATCCTTAATATATAAAAGGATCACTTTTGGCATAGTTAGAAAATAGACGATCAAAAAAACGAATACACAAGCTTAGCAAATCATATACAATATCATAGTTAGCAATCTGTAATCCTCAAGAACACAT
>BQNB010074050.1:4153-31915 GCA_026074375.1 Tanacetum coccineum
ATCTTGTGTTATTGATCTATGAAGTAACACGCCCCGGACCCTTATTCCGCTGCGACCCAATTTGGGGGTGTTACATAGGGGCTATGCTTGATATCTTCTAGAATCTTCACATATTATTTCTTCAATATGGCGTATTGGTCTTCTCTGGATATGGCGTATTAAGCTTGTTTCCTTTGTGGTATTTGGTGAGTGCAGGCACGGATACGCCGTATTGTTGGGATTCTAGATTTTATGAGACAAAATAAATAAAAGAATGAAACAAAAGGACTAAAATTGTTATTAAAGAATTCTACAAGCTGGTGGAGAATTATGTAGATTCTGGAAGATCTCCTTAAGAAGATAAAGATAACAGAAGATATTCTTTAATGTTTAAAAGATTTACTTGTCTAATGTTTATCTTCCTTTGTAAGTCTTGATCTCTCCCTATATAAAGAGATCATAGACACATAGTTTTGTGTACACAGAAAATATGTAGACGTCTTATAAAGCTGTGTGTGAGTTCTAGGCGTGAGTTCTCTAAGTAGACGCCTATAAGTTGTGTGTAGCCCTGATATGTGAGAAATCACATATCTTTATTATACCAAAAATGGCCCTTAAATGATCAAAATGTGCAAAAATATGCTTGTATTTGTGTATTTTGTTGTTTGTGAATGTGTAGGTACAAATATTGCAAAAATCATAAGAAAACGGTCAAAACCGGACAAACACGGACACGGGAATGGATAGAGTGCACAAGAGCTGAAAGTTTCTAGCAAAAGGTCATCAAAAGTCAACCCTTGGTCAACAATGGTCAACCCACAAAATGCCAAAACCCTCAAAATTCCCAAAATATCCTTAATGTTAAATCAAATTTCACCAAAAGCCCTAAATCACTAACGCTGTTAAATAGATAACGGTCGTTAAGTGTATTAACCCTAAAACCTTTACCAAAGCCCAAAACAAATTACCCAAAACCCACGGCCCATTTTCCTTTTACACAAGCCCAAATCAAAACTTCTACAACCCGGGTCAAATATAAAAACATATGAAATTGGGGGGCGGGAAAAACAGTTTCACTGTTTACCCGTCTTCCCCAATTTACCATCTTCAATATAACCTCAATTAAAATGAAATTAACCCCTCTCCCATTCAATCAACGTGGCCACAAGAGATGCTAAGTACCAAGTACCATGTCAGCATCAAAAACGTCATCAAACGCTTGTGATTGGCTACAAGGACTCAAGAGAATGACACGTGGGATGGAAACTAACACACCAAAAGATGGGATTTTACACTGAAAACAAGACAAAAAGAAGCACAAGAGAGGGATCAAACCATAGATTGCCACGCTGGCAATCCGTGTGCTCATCTTGATCTAACGGTTTAGAAAGGAGATCCAATGATTAGCAATGATTGAAAGGCTGAGATGAAGACCAAGGGGAGCGTGTGTAGAGGCCTAGAAACTTCTTCTCAAGCCTATAAATAAAGGGGCACCCTCACTCACAAGAATAGGGAGGAGTAGTTTTTAAGTAGCTTATTAAATTAGCTTATGTAATTTTCCTTTTAAAACAGTTTTTATCTTAGTGTTTTTACTCAATGTAACTTTTCTTTTAGTTTGTAACCAGTTTTAATTAGTAATAAAATTCTATTTTTCATAATTGAACAATTGTTCTTAATGCTTTACTTTGATTCATAATTGTTTGAATAAGCTCTATTTTTGTTCACATAAGCTCATAAGTTCTTTAATCTACTTTTAAGCTGGCTAATAGCTCAACCAAGCTCTCAAAAGCCTAGTTGAGCTTATTGACACTTAATTCCACAATCAAAATTACCAAAGCTATTTAATGGAAGGGAAGTCAATCATGGAAGGACTTCTAGGACCTCACCAGCTTATCTAAGGATAAGCTGGAGCTTGGTGATAGCTCATTTGAGCTTAATCTTAGCCTTGTTTAGAGCAAAGGCTCCTGTAAGTTTCTTCTTTACATTCTAGCTTAAATTTATACTATTAGCTTTAATCTGCTTCATCTGCTTATTGTATGCTTATTTGTAGTTTAGATCTGCTTATTACTGCTTATTTTAGTCATCTAATGCTTAATATGTTCTTTAGTTAGCTTAGATTTTAATTTGCTTGCTATTTTATAAAACCTGTCAAAAAACCAAAAAAATATAGCATAATTAGTTAGCTTAAAATTCTGGCTTAATTAGTAGTTTAAATCTGATAAGTAGTTGTGATAATAGCTTGTTATAATCTGGTATCTCATTTTTAACTTTAAAACTCAAATCTATAAGCTAAATATGAGTTTGACAGAATTAAAGGGGTGTTTGGGACAAACAGTACTAACTAAGGTTAGTACTGCTTAAGTCTATTTGACCTTTTGAATTTAGTTTAAACTTAAATTTTAAGTTTATAGGTTCTGTTTTTTTTAAGTTTTGGTAGCTTAATTCAATTAAAATCATGTTAGTAGGTAGTTAGTAGAATCTGTTCGTATAGGCTTAGTTAAAATAGCATTATAAACTATAGTTAGTTTTAGCTAAATTGGTAGTTTAATTTGTATTCACTTTGGTGTTTTTGGTAGTATAGAATCAAATTTTGTTGCCTGCACTTTTGGATTTGAGTTTTGGACACTTAAGTGTCATATGCATCAGATAGGGAAAACAGACAAAAAGCTATTTTCAAGTTCAAAATTCAGAGGGTAAATTTAGTCATTAGGTTTTAATTTTTAAAATACAAATAGTTTATAGATCATAGTCAATCTATTTGAACTTATTTTACAAAATCCTGTTTATTTACACATCTGTTTTAAGCTCAAATATAGCACTTTGTCTTTTTGAAAGCCAAAAATCCAATCAGCATGTTCTGAGTGTTTCAGCTGTTTTCAACCAGCTTTTTCATTGAGCTCCTGATTTTCAAACTTTGTTTTAAAAGCTGTTTCAGGTAGCTTTTTGGTCTATGTTTAAATAGGTGTAAGGCTTATTTCCAGAAGGATCCGTTTGTGTGCTTAAAAATAAGCACAAAAGTGCATGTTTGTCTGTTTTGGTATGCTAAGTCACCAAAGTGCTTAATTTGATAATTCAGCTTATGGCTTGTGTTCTGTGCTTAATTCTAGCTTAGATTAGCTTATTAGGTTAGGCTTAGCTTATAAATAGCTTAATTAGTCCTAGAGTTAGCTTATTTCATTCTTTGAGCTTATTTGCAGTTTAGCTTTAAAGAAATTTTAAGTGTTTTAGCTTTTTAAGGTTTCTGTCATTTTTAGCTTATTGTAGCTCATTTTCTTTGCTTATTTTTGTTCTCTTATGCTTATTAGATATAGCTTATTATCTGTTGTTGCTTATTTGTCTTGATAGTTGCAAAATTGTGCTAAAAATTGAAAACAGTTTAGCTCTTTTTAATTTTAAGCTTTTAAGCAAATTTTTCCCTTCTAGTGCTTATTTGTGTGCTTATTTTCAAGTTTCAAAAAGTTTGTTTTCAGAAAAGTTGCTTATTTTTAAGTGTTTTAAAAAGTTATAAAAAAATAGAATTTGCAAAAACACTTGTGATAGTGGGAAGCCCCGGGTGAGCAAGGCTCGAACTCGGGACCTCTACCACTATCAACCAAGCGTTTTACCCCAACACACACAACTATTGTGCTACAATAGCTCATCCGTTGGAGTTTTCCTTTAGTTAATATTTTTACACATTTTGAGCTCTTTTGTATAATAAGTTGTTTTGGCTTATTTCACAGCTTATTCGATAAGCTGTTTTCACGAACTTATTTTTCTTAGATTCCTCACCATTCAAGCTATTTTTTTTAATTTTTCTAGTTTTTTATAAATAGTTTAGTATTTTTTTTTATTTAATTTTCTTTAAATCGTTTTTAATTCATAAAAAACTATAAAAAAGTAAAAAAAATATAATTCTTTTTTAGAAGATTTTCTTTTAACATTTAGAACCTAGGAAAATTAGATTTGCTTTCGTAGGGTTTAAATTGCAAAATTTTGATTTTTAAAGAACGAGATTGAATCCCGTTCATGTTTTTAATGTTTTTAAGCTTAAAACTCTCTCGTTTTTTGTCTAGTTTTCTTTGTTCTAGATTTTTAGTCAATTAAGACTTATAAAAACCAAAAAGATCAATTTAGGACTTAATTTTGATAATTTAGTTTTTTTTAGGTCCCGTTTAGGATTCCCGATTTGCGTAAAAATTTAATTTCCCGTTATTGTTTTTTTCGTAGTTAGGTTTAATTATCCCTTTATTTTCTCACTATTAGGATTTTAGAAAACAAATCATCTTTGAACCAATTCAATTCATTGTCCAAATAACAAACGAGGTCTCAATTTCATAAGTCTTTGGAAAATCGACCCGGTAATCACTTACCGGTAAAACGTATAGTATTTTTGTAAGATTCTTCCTACTACCTTTGTCCTCAAGGGTAGTTTTAGAATTTTCTTTACTTTGGATATTATACGTATTTACTATTGACTAGATCAAATTATAAACTTTAATTTAATTAATTTTCATTTAATTATTTTCATAAAAACACAAATTATAAACTTTTAATTTAATTAATTCTCCATTTATTTATAAACTTTTAATAATTTATTTATTTTTAATAATAGGGTTAAGTCCATAGGTAATCTACTTACAACCCGGCCCAATAATCAAACACAACCCTAATTGAAACACAATTTCCTCTAATCGACCTAATAATCAAACACAACTCTAATTCCAAACCACATAATTAATCCATAATCGTCATCATCTAGAATGAGTAAAGGTTCGTCATTTATTGTTCTTATTTTGGTTTAGCTTATTAGCTTCTTTGTATTTGGGTTATTTGTATTTTGGTGTTTAGCTTATTTTGGTTTAGCTTATTAGCAGACTTAGGGTTTATTGATTAGGTTATTTGCTTATTAGTAGAAATAGGGCTGCTTGGTTTAAGCTTATTAGCAGAGTTAGTGGTTATTAGGTTAAGCTTATTAGCAAACTTAGGGGTTACTGGGTTTAGCTTATTAGCAGACATGGTGGTTATTAGGTTTAGCTTATTAGCAGAGTTAGGGTTTCTTGATTAGGTTATTTGCTTATTTGCAATCATAGGGCTGTTTGGTTTAGCTTATTTGTAGAGTTAGGGCTGTTGGGTTTAGCTTATTAACAGAGTTAGTGGTTATTGGGTTAGGGCACTGTAATGTGCATCTGTAATATGGGTCAAATGGTGTGCTTGCATCTATAATATGGGTCAACATACTTAGTTTGATTTTTAATTTGTTTTTACAGAAATAATTATGCTTACTTCAGACAGCTCAGATGACAACAAAGGTGTTTCTAGTGAGGGGCCATCAATAACAAGTATTCCTAAGGAGGGGTCATCAATTGCAAAGCGGTCTAAGGAGCCCATTCCAAAAGAATTGCTTGAATGATATGGATATCACACTGTTGAGGATTATCTACCAGTTGCAAAGAAGCCTATTCCAAAAGTCATCTTCAATAGCCCTATTCCAATCAAGGGATGTGTGCTTGGACTAGCTAATGTTGAAACATGGGATAATATTGTGAAGAAATTTTGAATGAGGACACCTGAAAGATGTGCAGACAAGTCAAAGGGGAAAAGAAAGGTTTGATGTTGAAGGTGATGAAAGGATTTCATCATTTTGTTTAATTTCATGTAGTACTCATCTTAAAACAGTATTCTGGTAACATGTTAAGCTAATTTTTGGGCAATCTAACTTGTATTAGCTGATCAAACAATATTTCATGCAGTAATGACTTGTATCTGTTGATGATTGTAATTAATCAAACTTTCTTAGTTAATGTTGTTTTAATTTTTTTTGTATTTTTAGATACGGGTCATACAGGAAAAATTATATGGGTCACATACAAGATTACATATTTTGTGATAAAAAAGCTTTTGGGTGTAATGGGTCATTTCATAATAAGCAGCTGTAATCTTCTCAGTAGCTTTAACTATCCAGCAGCATTAACTTTTGCACTAGCAGTCTTAACTTGAACTAGCAGTAGTAACTTTCACGGGCAGCATTAACTGTTTTACCAGTAGTAGTTTGGAGAAAAAAATGCAGTTTTGGAGCTAAATTGCAGATTTTTCAAAAATGATATTTTTTTAAATAAATAAATTGTTAATTTAAAAGAATTTGGAGCCAAAAATTTTATCCAAAATTTTTTAAATCGCCTAGTTAAATGCATACCAGTTTCCAAAAAAAGAGCCCTTTTATATTCATCATAAACCCTGATTTCTCTCCTAAAAAAAGACTGCAACCAAAACAGAAAAATCAAATCTTCTATCACCATTACTCTCCAAGCCAGAATCATTTTCTTTTACACATTGTTGCTCAAGAGTCATGGAAAATCAATCCGATGTTCAGAATCATTTGGTGGAAATTCAAGCTGATGATCATGATCTTTTGGTTAATTCTGATAATGAAAATGATGATAGGTTAGGATATGAATCCGAGAAGTATTCTGATGATGAAGATGCGGATGGAACCAACCATGCTGAAGAGCGATGGATATCCAACCATTCAGATCTGAAACTAGTTAAGAGGGGCATAACCAGGCTATATAAGTTTCGCAGGGAATATGGCAAACCTGGTGGAATAAAGATCAAGGTAACCTTTGATGCGTTGAATAGGGTATCAGGGTTACACAGAGCACTGTTTTTGAGTTTTTTAGGAGATCTGGTTCGTGAGCACATAGGTTTGAAGATTCTATCTGGAGAGGTGGATAAAGAATCAAGAGATAAACTATGGGATGAAATCACTGTGTACATATAATATTTTTTCTAACCAAGTACTTTAAGTCTTAATCTTTGCATTTACATTATGTGCAAACTAATTAACAAACATTGTGTTAATCTTTGCGCGAGATTTGATGTGACTTGTCAGTTAAAAGTTGAGGAATGCATCGTACTTGGTAACTCGCTAGAATTGGTATGAAACTGAGAGAACAAATACATATTGACCAACATTAATACATCCTTCGAAACTAAATGATAACTCCCGGCAAGTATAGTGCAATTGTAAAAGTTAGTGAATGGGTCGAGTTTGTAAAATACTCGACTACGATGCATGCAAGGTTTAAATAGTCATCTTTATTTAAGTTATATGTCATTTCATATAAGCTGCTGTATCTTATCAGCAGCTTTAACAATCCAAACACTCATTAAACTTTTCCATTGGCAGTTTATCTTGTACTTGCTGTAGTAAACTTTCACTGGCAGCATTAACTCCCACTGCAGCATTAACTATATTGCCAGCAGTAGTAAACACTTGCATATTATTTCATTGTAGCTTCTACAGTAGGTTCTTTCTTTTAACCTAATGTACTAAGTTATACTAGCACTAGTAATATATTAACTAGCAGTACTAACTATGTACTAGCAGTAGTAACATATTTACTCTAGCAGTACTAAACATTAGTATCTTTTCTTGAAGATCATCGCAGACTTATCTTTACTTGAGCAGCATTAATCTTTAATAGCATCAAGAAGGCTTTTAATCCCAACACTTGTGATTTTGTGTTTTTAGGAGAAATCAGCTAGAGGTAAAATGGCGCATTCCAAAAATGTTTATCATTATAAAATGGGACGAGGTGGATATGTTTTTGTGAAAGAGAAAATGGTAAGATTACATAATGTTTGTTTTACAAATTGTGAGACGAGTTTGAGAAATGAATCTGTTTACATTGCACAATTTGCACATTTGCATTTAATACCCTCATATTTTCATTTATCTTGGTTTAACTTTACATGTGTATGCATTTGATGTTTATTAGATCAAAAATAAAGAAATTGAAGCAGATAAAGAACCCCCGCGTGGTATAATATGGTTGAAAGGAAGGGTAAACAAAGATGAAGAATTTACAAATGATGAGATTAGATTAGTGGGAGATAAACTTGTAAGTTTGACTGCAAATTCTATTATTAGGCTTATTTATGTTTAATAACCTATTTCCCATATTTTTGTGCAGAAAGAAGATGATGACAAGATCAAGGAAGGAACCTTGAATCTTGATGATGGCACTGATGCCATGACAGTTGTGTTTGGTAAGGAAAGGGAGGTTATGCAAGAGGAGTGGGAAGTGGAGTTACATACAAGAGGTATTTTCATCTTCCTCAAAGCAGACAAGCAACTGATGAAAGAATTGAGTTACTTCAAACTCAACTTGATAATGAGAGACGCGAGCGTCAACAAAAAGATGTATTGGTCAAGAAATTGTCCACTGAGATGACAGAAAAAAAATGTATTGGTCAAGAAATTGTCCAATGAGATGACAGAAACAAAGGGAATACTTAGTTAACTGATGAATCAGTTGGCTGCACAAGAGGTGCAGTTGAATTTGTCATCTTAATTGCAAGTAGCCTCAGATGTAAGCCATTTTTTATGTTGTTAACAATTTCATTTTCTAATGCTAACACCACTAATGTTAATGATAGCAGGCACTGAACATAAACTGATGAGTCAATGTATTTCTTAATTTATATTGCAGATGACTCCAATGGGCACTTATGAGGTAGCCGGAACTCAGTCAAGTGTTGTTGTACGTGATAAAGATGCGAGAATTCAGAAGAAGTCTAATAGGCTTGTAACTTCAAAAAAGGTAATGGAAATAATGGTTTTGATTTTTGAATTTTACGTACATGACTAATGTACTGTGTTTTATATATACATATAGGAACCTGTTAAAACTGTTGGACCTAAGAAAATGCCTAAGTCACGAAGAAATGGGTCTCAAGATTCCCAATCGCAAGGAAATGTATCTCCAACACAAGAACTACCAACAGTATGTATTTCAACATGTGTCTTGTTATTCTTTTGTTTAAATAATTTCTGATATATACATGTAAAAATTCTTTTTTTAGGCGTCTAAGTGCAAACTGTGGCACTTAAAAAAATCAAATATTGTTGCTTTGGGTACCGTATACAAGTTTGATGGAAAACAAATGCTGCATAACCAAGCACTCCTAAATGATTGCTACAAAGTGTCAATTGATTCATCGTTAGTGGATACAGCATGCATACCGGACGTAGGAAATAATGGGTTAAAACAGTTAAGGATGGCGTAGGTGGTTTCTAATTCATGTGACCATTGGATGAACAATAGTCACATAAAATACACATTTACTTGATTTTAAAAAGCATATGGTCACACTTATTAAGACTTTTGGCCATTTTTTTTAAATTGTATGTGACTAACTCCAAAAAAACAACACCCGTTGTGTGACTAAATCATCACAAACGTCACATTTATTATATATTCATGTGGCCACAGGACGGGAAATAGTCACACAAAATACACATTTACTTGAATAAATCATCTCAAATGTCACATATATTATATATTTATGTGGCCAAAGGACGAACAATAGTTACTCTCAAAAACCATTCGTGTGACTATAAAGTGTTTACGGTCACTAATACTGATTAATCCAACAAAACTTGTGCCTAATTTGTCACACATATTCGGGTTTCGGTCACTCTTTTTCAATGGAAATAGCCACGAACTCCCTAACGTGACCGTATGTGACCTACAGTGGCGCGATCTTTAGTGACAAACACCCAAAAAAACACGTGTGACCATATGTATATCGTCACACATTTTTAGAGTGATCAATACCAATTTTTGTACCAGTGTTAGATTAGATCTAACCCTTAGGATTAGTGTAATTTAGATTAGTGTATATTCTTGTATATTCTGTAATATTTGTATATTTATCTTTAATTGTTTGCTTGTATATTTGTGTGTTTAATTGTTTGCGTATTTAATTGTTTTTCTTGAATACACTGTTCTGGTCGACAGTTGAATACGGCGTATCCAATTCCTCTGAATACGGCGTATCCAGTTCTCTGTCTAATACAACGTATTCATCTCAACAGATTAATACGGCGTATCCCCTTCCATGGGATACGACGTATCGATTGTCTGGGACATAAACTAAGATAATTGATTTTCGTGCAAAAATTTTTCTACCTTCCTTCGGAACAAATCCTACTGATTGTTTATCCCTTGTTTCAGGTAGTGCATGACAAGGAGTTCAACGAACAAACTATACACACCCTATAAAGATCCTAAATGTAAATTTCGATCATCAAAGAAACACTTCAAGTCACTTAGCCTTAACGAATTGAGATCTCCAGATTTCAATCTACTTTCTGACAAAGAATACTCAGAGGAAGAAGAAGAAGAAGCAATGGCGGAAACAATGGAGCAATATATGAGCAATACCCGAACGGACTAGGATCAGGAGTCGCTAGGCCTAAAATTGATAACAAAGATCAATTTGAACTAAAAGGACAATTTCTTAAGGAGCTTTGAGAAAACACATTTAGAGGTTCGGATAATGAAGATGCTAACGAACACATTGAGAAAGTTCTCAAAATAGTTTACTTATTCCATGTTCCTAACATCATTGTGGATCAACTAATGCTCCGAGTCTTCCCTATATCCTTAACTGGAGGCGCAAGCCATTGGCTAATAAACGAACCAACTGGTTCAATCAAAACTTGGGAAGATCTTAAAACTAAGTTTTTGAACAAATTCTGCCCACTTGGTCGAACGGCAAAGAAAATGGAGGAAATCAACAACTTTCAGCAAGAGCCAGATGAAACCCTTTATCAAGCATGCGAGCGCTTTAAGGAACTCTTGATGAAGTGTCCTCAACACTATTTAACTAAGATGCAGGAGGTGATTTTGTTCTACAATGGTTTGGATGTTCCAACACGACAGATTCTTGACTCAAAAGGTGTCGTTCTGACAAAAACTGCTGCAGATGCCAAAACAGCCATCCAAGAAATGGCTGAATACTCTCAAAAATGGCACAATGGAACATCAAGAGGAATAAGTACTGAGACTTCTGACGGATTAGCTGCGATACAAGCACAATTAAACAATCTTAGAAGAGAGATCAAGAAAGTGAATGAAAAAGTTTATGCTACTTAGGTTAGATGTAAGCAATGCAAAGGACCCCATTAGACCAAGGATTGCCCATAAAAAGAAGAAGGGAAAGCCCTAGAAGAAGCTTACTACACGTAATTTGGTGGACCTTTTCAATGTGGGGGATATAGAGCAACTGCTCCAGGGTACTATCAAAGGAACAACGCCAATCCTTCATTCCAAGAACGAAGGCAATCTATGGAAGATACCATGAGCAAATTCATGAGTGAATCAGCAAAAAGACATGAAGAAACTCTAACTTGATCAAAGAAATCCGAGCTTCGACAGATGATGCCATAAGGAACCAAGGAGCATCGATCAAAACTTTAGAAATACAAATCAGGCAAATGAGCAAGGTACTACAGGATAGAGGATTTAGAAGCCTACTAAGCTTAACTGAAACAAACCCGAGAGACCAAGTCAAGTCGATTTTAACCACTATTGAAGCTGATTCAAACTCGATACGTCGTATTGGATTAAACCAATACTCTGTATCCACTGGACGGAATAGTACATTGTTATACAAGTCGACGGTTCCTTTTCCAAGTCATTTGGATAATCATTACTATGAAGAAGAGGGGAATTATGGACCAAAATTCACGGAAGCTTATGGAGCTTCACATATCAACAACGCCATACCCTAAAAGGAGAAAGACCCAGGAAGTTTCACTTTACCTTGCTTTATTAATGATTTCTGTTTTGACAATGCCCTTGTTGACTTAGGAGCTAGCGTTAGTGTTATGCCTCTCTTGACCTACCTTAAATTAGGATTAGGCGAATTAGCTCACACTAGGTTAACAGTGGAATTGGCAGATAGGACTGTGAAATATCCAAACGGAATAGCTGAAAACGTACTAGTAGGAATTGGTAAATTTACTTTCCTAATAGACTTTATAATTCTTGATATGCCCGAGGATGTCAAAGTACCCTTGATCCTTGAAAGACCATTTTTGTCTACCGCCCGTGCTAAGATTGATGTTTACAAAAGAAAGAATACTTTGAGGGTTGGGGAAGAAAATATTATTTTCAAAAGTGTTAAACCTGCTAGTAGTATAATTAAGAGGGTCTATATGCTAAGTTTGAGAGAAAGAATGGAGCTTGATTTAGAAGTTAGGCTTATGGGAGAGACTTTGGTGTAAAATAGATCATTAAACCCTTTCTCGGAAGATTACATTGAATTAAATAATCTAAATGAACCATTTGAGCTTAGAATAAATCAAGAAGATAATTTAATGCCTACCATTGAGGAAGGTGAGGTAATTGAGGAATTTAGAACAAGGGATGAAGATCTTGATACTGGAATTGATGATTACCCTAGTTATTGTGATGATGATAAGAAGATCCATATAGATTGTGCTCACAACTTAAAGTTTTCATGCATGATATGATTTGAATTTACTCACGCTAATTTTTTCCCATTATTGTATGTCAACATGATGTTAAGAAAATTTCATAATTCAATAATGAAAAATAAGATGTTGTACAAAGGGAATAATGTTGTAGGAGCCTTAATGAATGTGCCTATCTTTGTTGGAAGTTTTTCTGTTACGACTGACTTTGTAGTTTTGGAGGATATGGATGCTTATCGTGATAATGAAATGGGCGATATTATTTTTGGCGAACCATTCTTGAGAGAAGTTAGGATTAAAACAAAATGGTTTAAAGGGATTATTACCCTTTACAATGGTGATAATGAAGTAAATTACGAAATGGTGCGATCACATCTAAAGTTTAAACACCACACTAATGAACAATGCGACAAGATCCCACCGTTACTGAAGTTAAGTGAGAAAGATAAGATAAACGAAATCTCGCATGCATACCAAAAGCTTAAGGGGTTCTACAAAGAAGTTTTGAATCTAGGACCCGACTTTATTCAAGTTCCGTCAATGGAAGAATGGCTCACACACAGGCACATTAGCCTGCATGAGTTGGAATAAAAAGAGAAGCTGAAGAAAAGTCTAACTTAAAGACTTCGCTGTAAACAAAAGTGATTCCCGGGAGACAACCCGGAATGTTATTTAATTTTGTTATCGTGTCTGTCTTTGGCGTATCCGCCCCATACCATACGACGTATTGAATGTCTGGACGTTATCAGTCTTTATTTTTCATGCACTTTAAAAACATTATTGTCAGTTTTGCGAATACGTCGTATTCATCTAGTTGATACGCCGTATCCACAGTCTGACTCGTATTTAGTTTGTTTTAGTTTAGTTTAAATTAACCATAGATACCAGGATAGGAATGCACCTGTTTTTCCTATATTTTACACAGGACCTCATGAAGGAAATATCGACGAATATTGGTGGAGAATTTACAAATATGGAAATCTTGAAGTGTTGGAGTCTTGAAACCTCAAGACGGCTGTTCAAACACACGATCTTGCTCATAAATGCAAACTGGAGAATCTACCAAGCAAAAATCATGGGAGTTTCTCATTCTAATTCTTTTTAAATTCTCGTATTTAATGTTTTACATATACAATGAGGACGTTGTATAATTCAAGTGAGGGGATGGAATTAGAATGTTTACTTGTCCTAAATTTTCATAATAAAGGCTTAAATTATGCTCAAATTTAAAATTTTTTCAAGCATACTTTTGTGAAATTACATGTTACATAACCCGCATTATGAGGATTTAACCTTTCCGTTTCCAAATGTTTACCTAAATTCCAAAAAACATGAGTGTGCTGGTGATGTTGTAGACTTTAGAACTTGGCTTGGTATATCTATTCGAGACCACAATAATGAGTATTATGGATTTAATTGGAGTAACTTATTTGAATAGGTAAATCTTAGGATTACAACCAAATCGCCTATACATGCTGTTTATTAACTAACTACATCGGTTAGTTAACCTCCAGTTTAAACCCTTCCACTCTCATCTTTAGAGTAATGATCCACTAGAACAGCCCGTAGAGCCAATCCTTTAGGAATTTACACCAATCATTTATTTTGTTACACCCTTACACCTTAACTTACCCTGTTAGATTAAGTTTAATTTATAGTTGCTAGTTGCTTAAAGTGTAAAGCCTGTATTTCCCGAGTCTTGTGTCATTTTCTATCTTTGGTGCGGTTGGAAATTTAGACATTGCAAATGGGAATGTATACTAGTAGTCAAAGCTTATGTGATTTTACTACATTCACAATTAATGGTGAATTCGAAGAACGAAGAAATTACCAAAGGAATTATCTAGAATTATTATGATCGTGAAGATGGTGAAACTACACTGAGATTTGAAGTTTAGTTAGTAAAAAAGTTAAAAAAAGAAAAAAAAGAAAGTTTAAAGATAATCGTTTCGCGAAAGAACATTACCGAAGGAATTATACGAAGGATCGATTATTCGTTGATACGTCGACAAAAATCAACGATGTAGAGTATTGTACAAAGTGGAAGATATCGCCACTTACCTTGTAGAGTATGTAAAGTTTTGGGATGGATTAGGGAGTTGACCGTTATGGGAACGTCAACTTAGGTTGTTATTTTTGATCTATGATCAAGACGTTGTAAATAGTTGTGTCTTTGTCATAATAACGGTCGGGAAAATATGTGTCTAGCAACTTGTATCTTAGTCTTAATCTATTTGTTTCTTGATTTTTACTTAACAACAATTTACTTCCCTCTCACCTAATGATTAGCCACTGGTTTTACGCGAATGAGGAGTCATACGAACATGCATGTCTATTCTGGCATTCCGGCCATGTATGCATGTCTTGTACCTTGTTGGTTTACGACTTTTGGTGAAAGTTAGAAGGTTCCTACCCTATATCATTCTTCATCCTAACCGTTGGTTAAATTCGAATGGGGATGTGATCGAACACACATGTCTATCCCGGCGTTCCAGGTGTGTATGTGTGCTTCAGCTGCCTTGTTGGAATGGTACTTCTGGTGAAAGATTGTAGAATGATCAAACCGTACACCTTTCCTTACAAAAACCCATATTTACCTTTTAAAATCTTTTAATCCTTGGCTTTAGGGTGGATATGTGGTATCCTTCCAGCTTAAGATAGAATACTCATGACGACCGATAATTGAGCGAATAGTTTTACATGAACCACATAGATTAGTTGAGTGATTTGAGTGTTTTCATCTTCCTATTTCGTGAGGTGTTTGGTTGTGTACTTGTAATAGATCAAATAAATGATTTAACAGAAAATAGCCTTATGGATACATTTTTGTAAACTTCTAAAGGCTACTTGAGGACAAGTAAGATTCAAGTGGGGGGATATTTGATGACATCAAATAACGTCTATTTTATAGCATCGTTTATCCTACGATATTAACCCATTTTGTATAGTTATTATAAAGAATTGTTACTTAATCGTTATATTTGAGAATTGCAGTAATTATGGAGTACTTTGTGAAACATACAAAAGGCGCACATTCTGGAGCTTAAATGAAGATATTTTAAGATTACAATCTGAAGACCAATACGCCTTATCCATCAAGAAGATACAGCGTATCCGTGCCTGCACTCACCAAAGACCACAAAAGATTAAAGATCAATATGCCGTATCCATAGGACTCAATACGCCGTATTCAAGATATTGAATCAATATAATATTCTGGAAGATATCAAATGTGGTCCCTACTCCAAGAAATCCCCAATACGCTGTATCCAACCTATTGGATACGCCGTATTAAACCGACTTCCAGACATTAAAAATAGAAAACTCAAAAACGAGTTTTAAGTGTGCTAAATCATATTCTCGAAACCTAAACCATAAAAGTGAATTTTTAGAGGAGAAAAAGAGCAGAAGAGGTCAAGCAACGTATTCAATTCCATAGGAGACATCGTGTAATTCCATATACTTTTGTAATCGTTTAGTTTTTGGTATCATTCGTTAACTCGGTTAGTTTACCTTGGCTAAATTATTGCTCTTGTATTTATTATGACGTTTGAAGGCTAATACCTTCGGGCATTAGCCATTATTATGAAGATCTAAATGTTTGGTATTTGTTTATATCGATTTCTTGATTTATCGTTGTATGCTTGTTTATGTTTATCAATTTATACTTGTTTACATGCTTTTGTATGCGACCTATCATTCAACTGGATCTAGCTAAGTGGACCAAGCGGATCTAGAGTCTGGGATAGCTCTCCATATAGTAATTTATACACCTAGAATAATAGTTACACAAATATTGGTCCTTCTAATCCTGTGTCCTAGGATACGCTTCTGGCTTAACAAGTTAATTAGATTTAATTGCATGGTTTATTATCGTGTTAGTAGAAGGTGACCTATATAAATCAACAAATAACGTTCTTCTTCCATGGATAGTTAGACAAGTGGGACTACTAGTGATAATTGGGCCATAAGGGGTAAGCGGGAAAAGTCTCTATGAGCTAGGGTTCTACCAAGTCACCATTGCATTTAATCCCTAAGATAGATTATAACAGCAAATATGATTCTTTATGCGGATTGTCTTTAATTGTGTACATAATTAACGTGTCTTAGACGTAGATGATGAAACGCCTAAGTTCCTTAAGAATGATATGGCCACCCGAGCGAAGAAATCATAACACATAATAAACAAACCACGTTCTAATCGGATTAATAATGGTAATATAGTTTCTTATATAAGAGTTCGACCGCTCTTTTATATTTTGTTAATTAGCTTGCGTGGGTAACAGTTTCTTGAATTGATTGTAGTCACCAACCAAACCGTGCCAGTCTCTTAGGCTGAAAACCCCCCTTTTTCCATTAGAATTAGGATTTAGACTGACATAGGTTTAACATAGGATTAGAATAGAATTAACATAGATTAGATAACCAAGATATTAATTAAATTGATAGATTTAACCTCCCTCTTAGTGATCGACACCCTACTTACCATGAAACTACTACCAATCGGGTACACTGCCCGTTAAAGTGTTGTTTTTGGTTAAGTCGGCAAAATATAAATTTAAAACTTGAATCATATAAAAAACAACCCTACACTACAACACATCAATGAGATCGAAGCTTAAAGAGAGGTTATTCTCGTCTTACCTAGTAAAACCTAAGTTGGAACTATCATAGACTCCATTTCCTTTAGAAATTCTCATTGTACATTCTTTTAATTTTCTGTTGTACTGTGTGGATGATTTTAAGTTATCTATCAAATTAATGTGTCATGAAAATTTCATCGATTCTACTTTAGTGCTTTATCTAATTATGCAAGCTATTCCTTAAAACTATTGTAGCCCTTTAAACATTTTTTTACAATCACTTTATAAACCATTTTACTATCATATATAAACTAACTTACTACCATTTTATGAATCAACTCGTTATCATCTTATAAAAAAATTTGTATCATCTTATAAACTATTTTTCAATCATCTTATAAACTACCTTGTTTCTATCTTGTAAATTATTTTCTTACACTGTAAACCATTTTGATACTACTTTATACATAACACTATTTTGGCAAAAATGAGCGTTTCATTGCTAGTTCTCTACTATACATAGCCTGGCCACCTATGTATAATTCAGGAAGAACCATGCCATGCTGAGAAGTAGTCACCTTAAAACTTTTGTCAAAATCAATTCTCTACTTATATCCCCGAAATGCAAAAACAATGTGTGTGTATTCATAAAACGTGTTTGTCACGGGAAACTGAACTAGTAATTATAATAGCTAAGTAGACTTTTACTCTACCTTACCACATAAAGTCGACATCATCTTACGCCAAATCTTATGTCAAAAAGTCGAGATGCATCACTAGTCACCATATGATGACCCACCAACTAGTTTTATTGCCATCAAAGAATTTAATAAATCACTCATTCAATGTCAGCGTAATATCGTAAAACTTAGTAGTTGTGACGCCATCATAGGTGCAAATTTGTTACCACCCTAGAAGAAATTTTTTATAGCTAATGCTTTAAACCAAAAGGAACGGATAAGGCCACTAGGAGTCAAACTTTAGTCGCAACAATAAATTTGAATCTGCCGTCACAAATTATGAACGCTCAAGCTCAAGAAATTAAGAAGGTGAATGTTAAGGACAAAAATCTTCATAGTATAGATAAGGAGTTGAAACCCGTACCGATAATACTCTCTATATTGAGGAAACAAAGTTAGTTACTACGTTTTAGGAGGATTAAGATAAGTATTTCAATACGAATACCCGCACCTCTTCGCCGGCCCCACACCTTCATTAAATACCACGACTTGAGCTTTGCGGACAAAGCTCTTTTAACAGGGGAAGACTGTAACATTTCGTATGTTGGTCCTACTTTAATAGATCGAATTCCTTAAGCTTGTATAAGGATTAGTTATATTAGATAAATCTAACACAACTATAGTAGAAACTTTGAATGTATTAAAGATTATGCGGAATCTAATCTTTAATATTAAGAAGAACTATCAATGAAACAGTAATTATATGAACATACAATTCAACAAACAAAAGCTCCAATATTAATAATACGAATACTCTCAAAGTATTAGGGTTACAAAGACCTTGAAGCTATGATAATTCTATGAATGACTTGTTGGTTTTGGTTTTGGTGTGGTACGGTGTGTATGGTACGGTACATCAATCTCTATGCCCTAGGACCTCCTTTTATACACCAAGGAGTCCTACTCGGCTTACAATACTTTCCTAAGAATATCAAATCTTTTAAACAAATAAGTTATACATATCTTTTACACAAATAACTCATATAAATCACATAAGCAATACTAACTAACTCAGCAGTACTAACTTCTTCACTAGCAGCATTAACTCATTTAGCAGCATTAACTTTGTACTAACAGTAGTAACTTTTCTACTACTAGTAGTAACTTTTGTACTAGTAGTAGTAACTTCCTCTAGCAGTAGTAACTTTGGACTGGCAGTTGTAACTTCACCAGCAGTCTTAAACACTTAAAATAATTTTCATTAAAATTCTCTAGCAGCACTAACTTTGACTGAGCAGCATTAACATCAATAAGAGCAGCAGTAACTCCAAACAGCATTAAGAAGCTTTTAATCCCAACGATCCTCCCCTAAACTTGATATTTATCTCCAAAATCATGAAGTTTCTTCATTAAAAGCTTCATTAATCACCAGGAGGATGCTTCCAAGCACTTCATGGATTCACTTTCATAATCAATTTGAAGCTTCTTTTCCAACATCTGTGAAAGTGTAAGTGGTGCAAGTGGATACTTCTTCTCTACCAACACATGATCTTTACCTATATTGTCGCTGGATGGGAAGGTACGACACATGATGCGAAAATACTTAATGAAGCTTTAGATGATCCAGTATATGAGTTTTCGATTCCCCCTTCAGGTATTGAAGTTTAAAATTGTGATATACCACGTATGTGAGAACGTAGATATGAAAATATACAAAAATTAATTTGTTTTTTTTCTGATAAATATTATATGTGTGATGCTGCCTATAGGCATACATGTGGGTTTATGGCTCCGTATCGCAATGTTAGGTGGTGGTTAGGAGACTTTCATCGGAAACGTCAATGACAAGTAAAGAAAAATTCAATCACGCTCATACAAAACTTCGAAACGTAATCGAGCGTGCATTTGGTGTCTTAAAAGCACGTTTTCCAATATTAAAGAGTATGCCCAAATTTCCTTTGGTTAAACAAAGAGATATTACTATTGCATGTTTTGCAATTCATAATTTTATACGAAAGGAGGGTTTAAGCGATGATTTTTTTTGCTCAATACGACCAAAGTGACATACATGTTAATGAAAATGTACGTGATGATAACGATGGTGATGTTGAAGTTGCTCAACCTATTGGGAGTGAAGCTGATCAACAATATATGATTAACTTACGAACGATGGTCCATCGCACACTAAAATTGAAAGCATGCGTGTTGAATTATTTGGTTGTAGATAAGTTACTTGTTTGTCTTCATTACGCTAAAATTATGATACTTATTTTAAGGAAAGTTTGTGTATATAGTTTTTAGGTCAATGTCATTAAAATACCTACAAGTTTCAAAATTTGTCCCGTCTGACAACAACGAAACTAATTTCGTATTGTCTAGACAACGAACTTGTTCAATTTATGTGACAATATGAACACAATCATGGACCGGAACATTTTTCAATGTCATTTTTTTTTTATTTTTTTTATTTCCACATCACTCAACCATTCCTCCTCCCTATCACCAATTTTTAGAAAAATTTTTTTAACTTTTTAGGAAATTTTTTAGGAATTTTTTTTTTTAACTTTTTAAATATTTTTTAGGAAACTTTTTAGGAAATTTTTTTTTAAAACCGGTTACTTTTTAGGAATTTTTTTTTTAACTTTTTAAATATTTTTTTTTCCATTATTTCGAAAAAAGTAATTTTTTTTTTACTATATTAAAAAAAATCGCGCACTTTTTTAGAACTTAATTTTGTAAACAAATTTACATTTTTTTTTAGTACTTTTTAAATTTAAAAAATATTTTTTTTACATTATTATTCGTAAAAAATTTAATTTTTTTACAAACTTTTTTTAAACAAAAATTGTATCTTGTTTTAAAATCTTTATTTAATTTCTTTTTTATAATCGAATTTTTTTTCTTACGGAATTCACGTTTGTGAACAGTTAAGAAAATTTTAAAATTAAAACCATTTTGTACGCCGTCTTTCTTATATCACGTCTACAAATTATAAAACATTTTTAAAAAAATTCTCTAAAAGTTAAAACACCGGTTTTTCAAAGTCCCTGAGAAAAATCTAAAATATAAAAAAAAAACTAAACGTTTTCCTTTGAAAAAAATAAAAAAATTCAAATTTTTTTTAACGATTTTATACAATTTTACGTTTTAAAAAGTACGATTTTTTTTTTAAAGTTTTGCAAAAAAATTCTAAATTTAGTACACGTACCATATGGGTACATTTGAGAAGATGATGAATAGTGTATGCCACGTAAGCGTTTAGCCTGTTAAACAGGTGGAAAATTCAGTTTACGTACCATATTGACACGAAATGCAAAGTTCGTGTATGATATGGGCAATAAATTTAGTACACGTACCATATGGGTACATTTGAAAGTTCGTTGGTCTAGGCATGACGAAAATTAGTTTGTTGGTCAAGTCGGGACAATTTTGAAAGTTTATAGGTATTTTATGGCTTTTACTCTTAATTAATTTATAAAATAAAAAAAAAACCGGTCCAGCGTGGAAGGTAACTGCCACGTGTCAGTCAAAATTTATGATATGGGTGATATTAGAACATATTGAAAGTTTCGTGGCTGTTAGGCTAGAACGAAATTTAGTTCATTGGTGAAGTCGGGACAATTTTGAAACTTCGTAGGTATTTTATGACATTGACCCTAGTTTTTACTATGTTAAAATTTATAATATGTATTAAGATAATTAATTTAATGGTTTATTGTTGTGTTAAATATATGATAAAAATGTTTTGTTTCATGTTTATACAAGTTACTTATTCATCGTATTATTATTGTTTCTTATATACTCTAAAAAAATGAACCATTAAGACAATTTTGAAAAAACAAATAATATTTTTTCATTTAGATTCAGAGATTATGACCACCTCTTACCAGTAACATGTGGTAGTCAGATTCAGACCCAAAAAACACATTATGAAACAAACACACCTAATAAGAAAGTGCCGATTAAAAAAAAAAAAAAAAAAAAAAAACCCCCCCCCCCCCCCCCCCCCCCCCCCCCCCCCCCCCCCCCCCCCCCCCCCAAAACATAAAAGTTTTATGACGATATAACATTTCTCATTAAAAAAATAGGGTAAGTTATACATACCCCCTAAAAAGTCATTCGTATCCCCCCTTTGTTTTTTTGATTTTTTTATTTTTTTAAAATTTTTAAATTTTGTTTATATAATAAAACTTTGAAACTGAAAGTGCGGAATAAAAATTATAAAGTTTAACAAGTCAAAAGTATGAAACTGACAAAAAATACAAAACAGAAACTAATAAAAGACTGTGTTGCACTGTAATCTGAGAGACAAAAAAACGTGTTTTGTACTTTTTTTGTTACTTTATGGTGGGCCAAGGAATATCAATAGTAGACCAAAAAGAATATATACGTATGGTGGGTACATACTCTCTCATCCGAATGGTTAAAAAATTCACTTTTTGAGTTATAATTCTTCAAAAACAAAAATGTCAATACTTTGAAAAACTAGAAGGGGTTGATCGTTTTAAAAATTAAATTCAAATATATGATAAGATCAATCAATCATAATAAGTCAATATAATAATAAACAAGTAATAGAAAGATCAAACCAAAACACAAGGATTTATGGTGGTTCGGCTACGAAGCTTCTTTTCGCCCTACTCCACTCCCCGAGTATCCGACTCGACTGCACTACTATCCCATCCTACAATGCGTGACCACTTCCTAGGCCCGGAGAGATCCTAGATACTAACAATAGACTTACAATATTTTTCGTCACTAGGCTAATGTCGAGTTCTTTTTAGGATGATACAAACATTTATCACTTGTCTTTCAGACTAAATAATAACCCAGATCACTAACGTATTTTCTTGACTAAAATAATAACCGGATCTAACTAAGGTACATGTTTGGTGGTTATGAACTCGATGTATAATAGTAAACACACATAGTGTAACAAATGTTACGACAACTAAGACTAGACTATAACACTGCGTATCTTCACAACAGCTTGTGTTCTTCACTTGCAATCAAAGTGAATGGATGATTGAATCAATTTAAATGAGATTAAACAAGTATAATGATCAAATAGAAGAGGTTTAAAGTGGCTATAAATATGCAGAGAATTAAATAAAAAAAGTATTTTGAAGTGTGAGAAATAGAGGTCCGTGCCAAGACGGTTCCACGGTTCCCTTATATATAAGGGAACTGTCACCTATTTAACAGAACCATCTAGCCTGGAACAATTTTCCCTTTTGTCTTTTATCATTAGTAAACTAGTTTAAAAATCATTATTCAAACCTTAAATGATGTTGTTGTGGAAAACTAGAAGGAGGGGTTGAATATTTTACCGCTTTTTAATTTGACGTTTAGTTTGATTATAAAAACTTAGATTCGACTTTATGTGAATTCACAATGTGCATAATATGAACAATTTAACTAATCAAATAAGTAATGAAACGATATGAAATAAGTATGAAAGATAAGAAGCATAAGAGAGGGAAAGGATAAAACTCAACAACACACGAGGTTTTATTGTCAGTTCAGGATACGAAGCACCTTCTTCGCCTTCTCCTACCCATGCACCAAACTCGAGAGTTTTCTTCACTATGTCAACAAGCTCCCTTTAGGCAGAGAAAACCGTACACCAACTTTGCTTACACATTTTCCGGAACACTAGCGTAAATGTCAAGGTTCTACGCCTTGGTATGTAACCAACTCTATCTCAATTACCACACTACTTCACTGCATTTCACTACTTCACTTCACCACACAACTTTTTCTTCACTTCATAACTTCTTTCACCAACATTTCTATACTTCTCTTCACAACTTCACTTCAATAAACTTATCTTGTTCACACAAATCAACACTACTTCTAAGACCACCCCGATCTTTCTATACCTTACAATGATCACTCACAATCTTAACTTAATATACACAACTACGATACACCCTTCACAATTTTACACAAATGATTTACAGGATATGATACAATTGAAACAAGGTTGCAAGGGCACACACTAAGCTATAATACTTCTTCACTTGATGGTAGGAAGTATTCTTCTCTTACACTTGAGGATCAAAGCTTGGATCACTTGGAAACAAAGCTTTATGATTAAATGATCAAAGAAATGACAAGAGAATATAGACAGATTTAGAACATAAAGAAAGTGTGTGCAAAAGGTGAGAAAATCAGTGAGGAATAGTCCAGTATTTATAGGCAAACTGGGGGAATCTTTTTCTAGCCGATCCCCTTAATTAGGGTGTCGGTCCCCTTAATAATTAAGGAGACTGCCCTTATATTTAAGGGGGCCGCCCAGCCTGGATGCTTCCTTTTTGTCTTTTCTAAGGTGGTGTTTTCTGGAACATTTCTAGCCGTTTTAGGTAGAAAATTTGAATTCAAAATATTTATTTGAATAAAACATTTCTTTTAAATTTAAAAATATTTTGTAAAAGTTATAAAAATATTTGTGACATTTTTATAAAAAATGTGAGGTTAAATAAAAATTCATTTGATCATAAAATGCATTAAGCATTTATTTATTCATAATTTAACGTGATGTAAATTTCAAAATAAAAATTTACTACTAATTACTTGTTTACGAATAATTTTTCACTAATCGTTTTTACATTTTATAATTATCAAAATGTAGAGAGGTCGAAAAATATTAATAACGTTTTTAGGCATTATTTCTATCAACAATCTCTCCCTTTTTGATGATTACAAAATCTAAACTCATTAAATATAAAATTATTTTGAAACAAGTATTTAGTGAGTTTATTTCCATTTCTCCCCCTTTTGTAGGAATAATAAAAAGGCGTCGTGATGAATATGCAGTACAAAGTCGTCGGGGATAAACGCTACCCCCATTGATGTGTCTATGTAGACATTTCGTTATTTTTACGGTCACTATATTTATAAGTGAGCCTTAGTTATATTTCTAATTTTTTATGGATTTTATTATTTTTGTTTTTAGCCGTTTTATCGAAAATCGTTGTTTTAGCTAGTTGCGAATCGTGCCTTGAATATTTATCCATTTTAACGTTTGAGAAATCAATAATATCATATTTTAGCTTCGAGAGCTTATTGATTTATCATTTTAATACTTTTTAACTTTTATCCGCGTTTGGCCGAAACCGCGTCAAAATAGTGTTTTTACAATTTTTAATATTTTAACTACGTGTTTTAAAAAAACAAAAATATTATGTATTAAATGTTTAGAAAATAAAAATAAAAATAAAATTTATAAACATAATATATAAACCGAACACCCTGTTTAATTGTTTTAGGCTCCATCAAAACTAGAAAACAAACACCCCCTTATTTAATTTTCCTCCTACTAAACTCAAAAACAAACACCTCCTTATTACACCCATATTTTTATATAAGTTGATATAAACTAAGAATTGGTTCCATATAAATAGATTCACCTTCCTTTTTAAAACACATACACCACAGTTAATAAAAATATCGGTCTCTCCCTCCTTGTCTCTCTGTGTTCGACGCACCATCAACCACCATCACCAAATCATAACCAAAAATTCCCAAATCACTTACAATCACTCCAAGATCATTCCTACATAAACCCTCATCATCCTTTTCAAATAAAATCAACCATGCAAGAACTTTTATTAAGTTCTTGATTTTTAAAGATTTTTGATTTTGAAGGGTTTGATCAAATTAGGTGCAATTGGTGTTACAAGGGGTTGAAGACTAGTGTTTTTACAAGATTTGAGGTTGTTTAAAATCAAGAGTTTGGTTATTTAGGTGTGTTTGGGGTTTCGGCATAAACAAGGAACCCACAAGGTTTCCTTGTTGATTTTCTTGCTTATCTTGCTACATTGCAAGTATAATTTAGTTTTCCTTGATCATATTTAATTTTATGTGCATGTGTTAAATTATGTGCTAAGAATCCCTAGGTATTGGTATTGGAGGTGTTCTTGAGGTTTGGATAAATTGTGATTATAGTATTGGATGAAGATTAGGCTTATAATGATGTTTTGATATTGCGAAAGTGTGAAAAATCGAAGTTTGAAGGGGTTTAAAGCTACCCAAATTAGTGCAGAAAATTAGAATGCCGTATTCGGCTGAGTCAAACTTTGTAAAACTGAAATTAGAACTTTAATTTGATAGGGGACGTTAATAGCTTCGAATCGATAGGTCACACGTCCCGTAACTCCTAAAAATGAAGTTTTTATGGCCTCCGAAAGGTTAGAAATCAATAAAAACGAATTCTGCACTTTATATTTTAATACTCGCTGATGCGATTTTCATGAGCCGTTTTGGGCCCTTTTTGGTCCGAATCGGCCTTCCGATAAAACTAAGAAGTTGTTTAGAATGATGTTTTACCTTTCCGCGAGGTTTGCTAAGTCTAAAAATGTGTAATGACGGGTCTAAAAGCTAGAGTGAAATTTGCGGTTTTCATATTTCTTTTGTTATATCAGACATGAGAAAGGGGCATTTTCGTCCTTTTCTGTCGAGTTTTGGGTCTCGGCTAAAACTAAAAAGTTGTTCAAAATGCCGTTTTACTTCCTCGCGAGGCTTGCGAAGTCTGAAAATGGGTAATTTTGGGTTAAAAATCCGAGGGTCAACCTAGAAAAGGCTTTGACTTAATAAAAGTCAAAATTAGTAAAAAAATTTGTAAAGAGATCATATGATGTGGTAAGGGTTTAATAAACTTAAAAATGTTTAGGCAAGAAATATTATACTCCATAGGTCGGGTTAGAACTTTTTGTCACTTCTAAAAATAGTAAGGTCGAAAATTAGTAACTTACTAAAAATGGAAACTTTTTCTAAATAAAAATTAAACGGAAGGGTAAATAGTTCGTAGGCTTAAAGAAAAACACTTGGGATGTTATTATAAGAGTTTTAAGGCTCGTGAAGGGATTCTAAGCACATGGTTATGTATATGCAATACATATGTACATATTATTATTTTTATATGCAATTATGCATTTACGTGGTAATATTTAAAGCTTCTAATAACGCGCCACTTATATTTAGGTCGTGGTTGATTCGTTGGTGCTTACTCTCTTTATTTGATTTCTTGTCCGACTACTTCTACCTACGGTGAGTTCATAGCCCCTTTTCTATTTACTTGTTTTACAAACTCTACGGGGTGAGATACATGCTATGTTTTACATCTGGACGCAAGTATTTAAAAACTGTATGCTATGCCTGATATTATTGCCTGAATATTATTGCCTAAGTACCACTTCTGCCATCTAAGTCCCCTTTCAATCATGAACCGTCAGTTGCTAATGTAGTGAGCGCGAATGTTGTGGATAGATCTATCGGGACTGACCATCCCCGTCATGAATTATGGTTTCATGTTGACCATGGGCGCATTTAACATTTGAGGTATTACTTTCTAGGGTGTTTGGCAGAACATCCTACTTTTGTGGGGCATTCCAATCTATTGATTGAAGTACGTTAAGGTTTCGGTGTCATGAGCTTAGTGCAATAATATATTTTTCTAGACTTGGTGAATTTGTTTCTCTTGTCTACCTTACTTAAATCTTGTGGTCCACTAAACTGTTTGATTACAATAACATTACTCGATTTACTTAATCATTGTTTTATGATTAAAACCTATGAATTCACTCAACAATTTTATTGACTTTTAGCATGTTTTATCTTAGGTATTTCAGGTATATTTCTCGGAGGGAAGCCGCGCGGATATGTACTTTGGAGACTACATTTTTATACACTCGACAAAACTTAAATTTTTGAAAACATTGTGTTTTATTATAACTGTTAGGACCTGTTTTTCTCTTATTTTACATTCGATGAAAACTTTATCTAAACATTATTAATGTCTAAACACTTGTGTTATTTCATTAAAACTGTTGCAACCTGTTTGCAAACTCTGATGTTTTAATGTATCAAATGTGAACATTTTGAAATGTATTTTAAAACGTCTCATTTTGAGGTCGTTTTTTATGACTTGTACTTCTTGTTCCATGACGTCGCACCCCAATGTTACCTTTCCACTGCAGTCTGATTTTGGGGGTGTGACAGTAATCTTGTCCGTTTCTTCTCCAAATGAGCCAAAGTCACGTGTATTTCCTCAAAATGCCTTCCAAATGCTAAATACCTGAAAAGAAACGATTAAGTACCTATTTTGGGCATAAATTCATGATTTAGGGGGTTAAATGACCTCGAAAAAGTGTATAAAATGACACCTCATCACATTCATATTTAAGTATCAGATCTGATAACCAATTATAAAGCGTTAAAAATCTATATTTTATGTGTTCATGGTTCTGAA
>BQNB010074051.1:0-31915 GCA_026074375.1 Tanacetum coccineum
TAGCCTCTATACTACCTACAGTTCTACATATTTAGCTTTCAGCTTTCAGTTTAACTGTAGGGTGGCTTTTGAAGTTAATAGATAGATTAAGGGTGTGCTTTAATTTTTTTTAAATGTATATTAAGCGTTGACATTTTTTACAAAATCGTACGTATCGTAAAAGCGTATCAATATTGGGCTCGTTTTGTCCATAATCCAGAGACGTTTTTGTCGGTATATTTGTTATCAAAAAAGTTGCCAGATGTATGCTAGATATTTGTCAAATAAAGTTTTTTATATAAAATAGTCGTAAATAGCAAAAAAAATATAAGATTATTTATACAATTCAAACTTCCATGGAATTGCACGTCTTTAATCCCTATAGTTTATTGTAAAGTTATTAGTTAGTTTATGGGTGTGTTTTGAAAGTTTTTTTTTCAAAGATATATATTAAACTTCAACATTTTTTATAAAATCGTACATATGGCAGAAGTATTGCAATATTAGGCTCGTTTTGTTCGCAATTGAAAGATCTTTTCGGCACTATATTTTTTATGAATGGATCGGTAGATATAAGTTACATAGTTGATAAATAAAGTTTATTATATAAAAATGCCGCAAATAGCTAAAAGTTTAAAATAGTTTTCATAGCTTGTCGCATAGTTTGAGGGCACATTTTATAAAAAAAATTATATAATGTTTTTTGGCCGGTTCATGCATTTTTTTCTTTGTTGGGTTTATTTTTTTCTCCTTTTAAAACGACGCCATTGCAATTGAATAATACTATGATATAATTATAAATTATACCTTTATACTAAAAGGCAGGATCGTTGCCCCGAGGCATGCCATTAATGCTATTATAACACCCGCCCGACTCGGATTTATTTGGGTTTCTCACTCTATCGAGCGTTACGTGTCTTCATTGTCTCTCTCCCTTTTCTCCATCTGTCCAACTCACTCATCATACAAACACGCACACAACTCAAACAAATCAATCGGATAACCCGAGGGATGAAGGACAATTTGTGTCAAGATTAATGTACTGCTTTTTCTCAAAGCTGACCCTAATTATACACTATAAATAGAGGGTCCCTAACCTTCATTTTTCATCCCATACTCTCCTCTCTTCTCTTCTTGGTCGAATTAGGATTCCCACATGAATGGGAACCAGAATTCGGTCATTTCGAACATTGTTTGATTATTCTCTTTTGATCGAAATTAGGTTCGCCATGAATGGGAACCCGAAATTTGGTCATATGTTTAGACTTTTGGCTTTAGGGTTTAGGCTTAAAGCTTTTAGGCTTTAGAAAACTATTGTTTTCTTTGTTGTTATCTTCTCTCTTGGTCGAAATTAGGGATCCCCATGAAAGGGAACCCGAAATTTCGGTCCATTCGAACAGTGTTCGGTATTCTCTTTTGGTCGAAATAGGATCCCTAGTGAATCGGGAATACCGAAATTTCAAAATTAGGCTTAGAATTTTTTTTCTTTGTTGTTATAGATAAGTAATTTATGTGTGTGTTCTATTGATGTATTATATTGTGTTGCTTCAAATTGTGTACACAAGTTTGTTTTTGTACAATCCATGTGATTAAAGGGCATGATCAAGGGTTACTAAATGATTGAGCCCTAAATTTTTTAGGGCTGTATCTTTTAAATGATTTGTCTCACCCATGGAGAGCCATAAGTACAAACCAACTGCATACTGAAACTCAATATCATGGGTATTAATGATTTATGTGATCAATGCCAATTTTTCATTGTATTAATTGCTTGTGCAACTTTTAGTCTTTTTAGCATCCCATTATCTCCTTAACAAACTTTATAGTTTCAGTTATTAAGAAAATCAAAAGCTTTGCTATTTATATAAAGTCTCTTTCATATCCTCTATGAGTCACTATAATTAACTCACCAATTAGGATGTCTTTGTGCAACCTATCACTTTTGTTTTGTTCACTACACGTATGCGATTTAATAAAGTGAATCAAGACAGGGACGGAGTCAACTCAGTATTTACCAAGTTATACTGAGTCCGGCTACAAGAACAAGAAGAAATAATTAATCTAAACTGAATCGAACAACAATTCTCATTCTATTCTACTCACATCATCCTCTTATCACAACAAAACTACACCAAATCTCAACCATAACAGATTTGAACTTTAATGAAAATTTAATGATCTCATAATTTCTTTTCTTTCGTGTTGTGCAACAAACTATCATGGCACCTTACAAGATCATACACGATAACGAATATCATCATAGATCTTTAAAACATGTTTTTAAAAAATAGATCTTTCAAAGAAGAAAACTTTTCTGTTATATTCGAAAATAAGATAGATTTATAACAATTATGTTACAATCTATCTTTTGATTCGTTTAAAGAAACACAAAACAAAAACCTAGCTGGACCGTGGAAAGTTAACGGTTTGTGGCGTTTTTTGACGTGGCACCTCGCCACTCTTCGCCACCATACCACATGTGCTTGCCGTTTGACAAATTTTGTTATCTCGTATGGAAAGAGTTAGAGAGACAAACTAGTTTCAAAATATATAGTCCTGCGTTTAATAATCAACCAACGATAGTTTGACACTATTCCTTGGTGGAGGAGATATTGGTGATGTATTGATCTATGTTGTGTTGATGCTTTTGGTTTGAGAGAAATTTATAGTGGATTGTGGGTTTTGAATAACGAAGAAGACATTTAGGTTGAGTGTATTTTATACTAACCTAAATATTAGGGATATTCTTATCTTGGGCTGATATTTTGTCATTGTAATTGGGTCAGGTGCAATCCATTCGGAAAATAATAATTTGGCTTAGGTTGAAAAGTTGTTGTTATGAAATTATGGGATGGTTACAAAATTATGCATTATTTTTTTTGTATACGTAGTATCATATCTTGTATATTTTTTATTATTGTGTGTATTTTATTGTTTGTCTATTCGTTTACTTTGAGCAATTACGAGTGGTGCGTAACCATATTATGATGATGTAGATTGTAGATATGTAAATATAATTTGACATTGGTCCAACATGTATTTTCCGAGGAAAAAAGTTTAAAAAATCACCTTAATTATTACTTTCCTTTTTTAGGCTTATTTTCGAAGTCAGGCGTGTTTCATTATGTTTACAATTATAATCCTTAGAAAGAAACCGGTGCATCGCACGGTGTTTGCATGTTCAACAACGCATCATTAACATTACACGGCCAATCCCAAAGTATACACAATCAGTCTACGCATCAACATTCTAAACATAATCTTTGCAAGCAACCACTATTGAGATTTTTTTTGGACACAAGCCGTTGTGTTACATGCAAGGGTCTGCATGATATGGTTGATCATTAAAAATTACTTCGGTTTCCTCGTTTTATATAAACATGAGTATGCGTGGGGAAAACAAATATTAGAAAAGATAGCTTTCACGAACCCCGAGTTATTAAACAAATGTTGAGCCATATAGTTAACGGGGTAGCCCTATTGGTACCCTGGCCAATTAAATAGTGTCAAAAGGTACAAAAGATTCTTTTTGTACCCCTCTTTTTACAGTGCAACGCAGTTTTTTATCAGTTTCTGTTTCGTAATTTTTGACAGTTTCATACTTTTGACCTGTTAAACTTTATATTTTTCGTTCCGTTTTTTCCGTATCACAGTTTTATAACATATACAAAATTATAAAAAAATAAAAACAAAAAACAAAAAAAACCGAAAACCCGGGGGTTAGAGCACTTGGTGTAGTAACGCCGGCAACGGCGTTGGCCGGCGTTGTCCGGTGTTACTACACCCCACCAACGCGTTGCCCAACGGCGTTGGGCTCGGCGTTGGTCCGGCCAAGCGCGTTGGGGGGGTTTTATTAAAAAATAAAATAATTTTACCCCTTCTAACGGCTCTAGATTTTAGATTTTAAATTTTACTTTTCCCCTAAATTTTAAAAGTTTATTTTAAGCCCCTTAGGCTTAGTATTTAATTTTTTTTTTATTTTTTCATTTTTACCCCCTAAATACGGCTGATTTAAAAAAAAATCATTTTACCCCTCACTCAACTAACTATATTTTTACAACACATATTTCCAAATACAAAATCACATAAAATTACCACTCTCAAATACAAACATACATTCTTTTTAGCAATAAAAAAAAAGGTTTGAATTTTCACATACAACAGTTTCTTGAATCTCTCACGGGTCGAAGACGCTCGGAACAGTTTCAACAATACCAACAAGAACAACACAAGCTTATTTCGATGGCAACATTCTCACATTCACTTAACCTTGATTTAGATAATATAGTACAACAAAACCCACATATTCCACTCAGAATCTTCCCTAACACTCACTCACCTCAACTAGTCGATTCGCCAAAAAAAAAGGCATGATTTAGGTCGCAAGAAAACTAAAGCCCGAAGGGGAAAAAATGTTGAAGACGAGCCCCAAGAGCCCTGTGCAGCGGCCCGTTGGCTATCGGTGAGATGAATTGCTTCGCCAAATGTTACCGTGACCGTTTCCGAACGTTTCCGGAAGATAATAATGTCGGAAGGTCACAAAAGCATGACCTCGTTTTTGGTATATCGGGTTTTGTACGAGTTCAATTCGGAAAAAATTTCATAAAACCGTACGAAGATATGTTGACTAGTAAATGGCTAGCTGACATGCCATTTGCAAATAGTTCAACGCCGCGTACAACGGGCCAAAACGTTTGGGAATAGTGGCGAAAACGATGTGGATATTTGAACAGGGCTCAAAGTATTTACCCTGACGAGCATAGATGGGTCGTGTTTTCTCAAGAAGATGCTTGGGCCGTTTTGAGATTCCACCCAAAATAGGACGCACCGGAACAAGTTGACTTAACCGGAGACGTCCCGGGGGCTAGCCAGGAGGATCTATTCGGCTCTACGATGCACGGACCTACGTCCGCCAGCAAACAAGCCGCAAGAAAGCAAAAATGAGCAACGGCAGCACAGGTGGGAGAGTAAGCGCGTCGGCCCAGTTATTCGGGGAGCAAATGGAGCGAGTGCTTCGTCTGAAACGGGGGAAAGCCGCCGAAAGGGATTTCGAAGCTCAAGCCGAAAAAGGACCGCACACTTATGCGGTTGGAGGAAGTTGTGGTTTTAGCTACTAGCACCTAGGATTTGGACGAAGACGGCGCCTATTGGATCAGAAGCAAAAAAAATGATCAAAAAACAAAATGAAAAATGATTTGGGTGACGAGGACGACGAAGACGAAGACGAGTAGTTTTTTTTTAATTTCGTAATGTATTTTTTTTTCGTAATGTTTTTTTTTTAGCGTATTTTTTTTTTTTAATTTCGGTATTTTTTTAATGTGTGTTTTTTTAGTATTGTAATGTGTATTTGAATTTTATGAATGAAATGGTTAGTTTGTTAAAAGAATGAAATAATTGTTTAGGAGGTTTTATGAAAATAAAGAGGTGAGTGGTGTTATTTGGTGGCGCTGACGTGAGAAAAAATTTGGTGTTGCCAAGTTATGATACCTAAGGATCTTAGAAAAGATAGTTTTTACGAACCCCGAGTTATTAAACAAATGTTGAGCCAAATATTTAACGGAAGAAAAAAATAATCCTTCCTCACTCATTCATCTTCTTCTTGAAGGTTTTACCTCCTTCATTTTCATCAATCTCGAGTGCATTCCACCGCCCCATTATTTAACACACTCCTATTATCATTTCAAATTTAAGAATCTCATCTCTCACATAAATTAATCGGAGGTGCTCGGATCGCTTTTTTGGAAAAATTAAAGATGAAAGATGCGAGGTTAGTTTTACTTATATATATTTTGATGTTAATGTTTTATTATTTAGATTTGATTGTTGTGCTTATAGGGCTATATCGGTGTTAATTTTGGATTCTCATACTAGGTTTACTCAATTTCAGGATGTGGTTGGAGTATGACACAACTACGGTTTTGGTGTCGGAATGTGTGCGCAAGAGTGATTGATTTACTGGTATCATTAGTAAATATTGTTTTTGGGTTTTGTTATTATATTTAGTTTGTGTAATGGGTTGCGATTCTTTTTTGTGTAAAGGTGAATGGAATTTTCTAGCGACTCTGAGTTTATGACGGACAAGATTTCCGGCGGTGAAGGCTTTGAATGTTATCAAGGGTGGAAAGGTATGTTGCTTATTAGAGCTGCTTATTTTCTTATTGGTTTATTATTTTTTTGGTGTTTATTAGGTTTGGTTAATGCCCATTTGCTAAAGTTTTAATAAGTGAAGTTTAAGGGGTTGTTTAGATTATCACTTTAGCGTGTATTTCTAATAAGCTTTGGAGTAGAGAAATAACGGGTTACGATGAACTAAAACTTAATGGGTGAACTTAAGGCCAGCTTTAGCGCCGGTTTCGATTGGTTTTTTCAATCTTTTTTGGGCTATATTTCATGAGTTCGATTTTTTAGAACCTTCAAGAAGAAGAGGAATGAGTGAGGAAGGATTATAATGGATTGGAGTGGCTGTATATCTGTGGCTTAGTGAATAGTGAGGCTACCAGATTTCTGTTGTGTATCCGGGGTATTTGGATGTTGCTGTTGCTGCATATCCGTAGTGATACACGCGTCCCGTATTATATCACTACGGATTTTGTTCTTTATACTTAACTAATTTGTGTTTTTGCTGATGATGAGTGAGGTTGCTAATATGATATACAGTTATTATCATCAATGATCATCAGGTTACTCCCTCATTATGTTTTGTCTTATCGATTGCATATTTTTGCTATATTTTACATACCATGACATATATTCCATGCTCTAGAATGAAATTCACAGCAACAATAATATCGCAGCAATTTTATTTGATATATGAGGTTGATTTCATTGGACAAAAGATCTTACGGAACGTGTAACTCACGTGACCTATTTTGCTTTTAAAATACACGTAGGTTGTGCGATAAAACCTAATTAGTGATTTTCCGGCTCATGCTTTATCTTTCCGGATCACTCTAAACTCTTAGCATCGTTTGATAGAACTTTGAGTTTTAAAGGTCAAGTTGGCTAAGCTGGTCGAGCCGATACTTAGTACAGTTAAATGCATAAAAAACCTAAATCGCGATGTTAGCACGAGCTGTTTAATGTTAACGTATATTTTTTGCTGTCGTATTTAGCATATTAAAATGTTAAATGTTTAATGCGTGGACATTCATATGAATGTATTAAATCGACCATGTTTGCTTCTGATGTTAATGCATAACATAAATGTATTTCCAGCAGTGTACGTTACGCCTTTTGTGGCGATATGCTTCGACCACATCAAGGATGCCTTTCAAACTTTAAAGAAAAAACATGTGAATAGGGCAAAATATAGCATTTAAAATCAAAATTTGTTTAGAACGTATTTGATTTATTAAAAAGGAGAATGTATGTACTGATTTTTGCTTTTTTGAGCTTATGAGTTTGTCAACCTGAGCTTATGACTATGCTCTAATAAGTTAGCTTATCGGTTTTTATAAACTCAAATAAGTTCATAAGTCGGCTGAATAGGCTACCCATACACACCATTTACGATAAGCAAATGGGAATTGTATATTTAGTGGTTTGTATAGTTGGTTGCAGCTTTGTGTTGATTACATGTTCTTTACATGTTTGATCGAAAAAAGTATTTTATGATCTGTCGGGTACATTTTTTTAGTGACGTTGTTTTCGATTGGATGATTTAGCTATATTTTATTGTTAACGTTTCACTTGCGTATCTTTTTGACAGTATAGAGGACTGTTGATGACCATATATTGCGAGAATTGCAAAATACCCAATACACGTTACTTCAAGTGGTTCACATTCTTTCAAACACCGTGAACTTGAATACCGAGTTCTTTGCCTTGCAGGTACGTATTATCATCTTCTGTCATGCATTGCTTTTGAATTTAGGATTTTTAATGGGTTTAGGCGTGTATGTAGTGTAGGTTTGTAAGCACCTTTTGTAACCATATATTATTTTGGTTTTGGTAGGGATGTATGCATTGGGATTCTAACCAATAATTGCTTGCGCTAACGGAGAGGAAAGGTAAACGTTTTTGTTTTAACCCGTTCAACAGAAGCTACTTTTTACTTTTTTAAATCGCTTGGTTCCAATGAATGTTATGTAGATTTCATTGTGTTGGTCAGTTTTAGAAACATCTTCATGTTTAAACTACGTCTGTTATTGCGAATAATAGGTGTGATCCCTTTCATACCGCTGCTAAACAAGTACGCTAGATGTATGCTATCCACCCTGCTATACCTTGATGATGGTAAAATATAATGGTTTTGCTAATGTGTTAAAAGTAGGCCTCATTACCATGTTGGCAGGGGTAGGATGTCACCTATATTATTTCATAGTTTGTACGAGTAATGTACAACAGCCGCTTACTTTAGAAGATAAGGACTAATTTAGTGAACTCTGACTTTCGCTATCAAAACGCCTAGAGTTCTGCTATTTTGAAGTAGGTCCACAATTTTTTATATGGCTTTATCCAAACAGACCTTATATATCATTTGTTGATTAAATCTTTGATTGTGACCATAATAATCTTAACACATATGTAAACAAGCTACTATTGATTTTGAGAAACGCTCATTTTAGATACCTGGTAAATATATACTCTAAACTGTCCAAGCCCATTTTTTAAAAGTATATCAGGTCACCTTAACAGCTTATGATATGAAGATGTTATAAGCTTCTACAGTGAGGTATATTAGGAGTGTGCTTAATAAGTATACCAGGTACCTCTAGAATAGAGAAGTGTGTTAGTATCAAGCTAATATAAAGTTCAGAATAAGGTGTCTTTGGATAATACTGGATGCTCACGGAAGAAGAACATTAGTTACTATATATTGCCTCATATCTTTGTTGTTACACATATAATGAACGGCCCCTCAATTTCAGTCCGCGCTTTGGTTCAAGCTCTGGCACCGGCTCCACAATGTCCTCGAGTAATAGTCCTGGTACTTAGGTATGGGTAGCAAGCTTCTTTAGATATTGTTGTGACCGTGTGGTTATATATACTTGAATATGCACACATATTTTCATCATGTAATGTGCCATATTGCTTTTTATCAGGATTTGAACGCTTAGTTTCTTGTATTGTGTTATCAGTTGCCTAGCCAATAGGAAGACTGTTACCATTCAGCATTCCGGAAAAGACCAATTTGTTGTACTTGCAACTTCCAAGACCAAGAAACAGTCCAAGCCTGCAAGTCTACCCCACAGGTCTGTTATGAAGGAGTTCAACAACATGGCTAAGGCAGTCGTTAACCAAGTACCTTCTTTTGAGATATTAATTCTCTCTGGTTGTATTAGAATGTCAAATGGTTATTGTGCTTACACAAATCATTTTTTAATATGCTTTTAACAAGTTTTACTAATACGGTGTAGAATGTGTATATGGGTCTTGCTTGCATAGTACAAACTATTAATTGCAATGATGTGTTATCTATTACTTTCCTTATGAAGCATGTATTGAATGTTTGATATTCGTAATTTCACATCACATTATCTTAGAGGTAGCAAAGTGAGCGGATCTCCCGTCAAAAAACACCCAGCCGCGAAGCGCGGGTTTACAAACCTCGTTACTTAATAATCGTCAAAAAGATTATGGTCAAATTTATAACGAGTAATCGAAGGAAACTTTTTATATTTAGGTTATTTAGGATGTACGGGTCTAAGATGCATGTAGTTTATTCGGGTATCTCCATTATCGTTTCTTATCATTTTTTGTCAATGTTCAAATTTAATAAGTATCTAATGTGGTTTAAACACTAAACACTATGTGAGAAAGTGGCGTGCTTTATCACTGGACCATTTTAAAAAGGGATAATTTGATATATCTAACTTAAACATCATAATGCCATATATACTCAAAATATAAGTTTTAAATGCATGTTATACAATGTACTTAACACAAGTTTTGGGGAAATATGAAATTATGGTGTTTAAGTTGAGAAAATATAAAATTGACCCTTTTAAAAATGGTTGGTAGTTCAAACTTGTAACATACATGAGCTCAAAGATATTTTAGATTACCTTCTCAGTTACCAAGTTAAAATCAAGTTCTACTAATAGCATTCACACTAGCATGGCCGGCTTAAACAGTGTGCAGCCTATGCAATGGTACATGCCCCTTTTTCTCTAGGGCTACAAATTTTTACGTCATCCATTAACCTATTATACATTAGGCGTGCGGACGACGATGTTTTGTAGTTAATGAGGTCGCTTGTTATGAGTGCACATGTCGTTTGGTTGTATGATGGGCCACTTTCGTTTTTGGGTTGTAATTGGGTCAGTTGAGTTTACTTTTCCACTCGGGTTCGTTACAAACTAGGCCTACACATCTCTACTAAGCATGAGCTCAACGTGTCTTTTTCAGTACATACATGTCTTTAAGTTAATTTCTTTGTCAGATCCTCATAGCACAAACTGGTGTTCCTTTGGTGGTTTTGGTGTTTAAGAGATCAAGATAGAAGTGTTTCTTCCAGATTTCTTTTTTCGAGAATTTGGGTGGTGTTAAATAAACTAAAATTGCGAGAGGTCACATATTAAGGGTACGTTTTTTTGTTGGGTTGTGTAAGTTTTTATGATGTTTTGAGTGCGTTAGATCTTAGAAAGGGTGTATTGCACGGTGTGTTTGGAACTACTTCTTGGTTTCTTTATTTGATTTGTTGCAGGTTGAAGCCATGGTTTATGTTCTTTGATCTTTATTAAGGGCATTTCTTTGTCGTTGTCGACCGAACTGTTGTGTTCAGACTTAATTTTTTTTATTACCTGAGTATTTGTTGTTTCACGAGTATTTGAAATTTTGCATGAAACCATTAAATTTACCGCGTTTAGCAAAAACGTCTCCGGATGCGTTCCGGCATTTAAGTAAATATAGTTTGCTCGTGATTTGCGCGTTATGACTTTACGGATGTATTTTAATTGTGTCTCTTATTTAATTTTTACGTGTTACGTAAAAAATTACTTACTAGATTAATTACTTGCATGCATGTATGAGTTACCTTAAGCAAAAATATCTAGATACCATTAACCGAATATTCAAAATTTGAAAATGTCTTGGTCCCCTTTGCTCCTTATGGTTCGTCCGATTCTAGAACCCACACACATTCACCACTTTATTTTTGTTAATTGATTCTATGGTACAAGACACATTCCCATGATTTTCTCACTTTGGTCTCCCTATGGTCCCAAATGACCTAGGATACCATTCATGCTTAAATATTAAGCATCTAGCCACATTCATTTAACCATCTCATCTACACACACTAAAACACACACTCAACAAAAACTCTCTCTTCCTCTTGCTCGACCGAACCCCAAAATAACACCAACTTTGGTGTTTGTTTTTCTTGATCTCAAATATTGATGCCATTGATGCTAGTGATTCTTTTGTGGTTCTATTCGGGTTGATACAAGATCGTTTTCGGGTTATTGTATATCTTTTCTCTCCATCCTTGTAAGAAAACTTTCATCCTTTTTTATTCCTATATTTTATATACTTTCATCTATGAACACATATCATGATTTTTCAAAAATATCATCACTCATGTTTGTGTAAAAGATTTTTACAAAAAAACTAACAAAATAAAAAGAGTTGTACTTATTTGTGCTTTTGAGTTTATTCTTAATATTGTTGTACTTTTAAATTAAAATGTGATTATGAGTGTTAAAAGTGGTTTTTGATGATATTGTAACAATCGGTGGAAGGGATTAGGTAGTCTTGAAGTTGTTGAGTATTAGAAATAATTGGTGGAAGGGATTTAGGCTAGTAATGAAGTTGTGGTGTTTGCGGCTAAAAATATAATGTAGTTTTGGTATAAATTACTTGTTGTCCAAATTTTTATGAATTAAAACGAGTGGTTAAAAACTACTTTAAAAAGTCAAGAGTTTAAAAATATAATAGTATACTTAAACACGAACGCGTGGGTATAAAGATCGCTAAAAAGGGACTTAAAACGAGTGAATTATGACCATATGAAGTTTGCGTAAAAACTGGTAACTTTTCTAGCTCAAAACCGTTTTAGACCAAATCTGTCCAGTTTACGTTTTCGTGTTTTTGACTCATTTCGAGTCCGAGTCGGGTAAAACTTATAAAAGAAGAAGTTACGCCCTTGTAAAAACTGACTAAAATCTGGAAATTTTATAAATTTCCTGCATAAACTCGACTAATAAAAGTGAGCTGTTTGAATTTAAAATGAGGTTTTTGGGCGTTTTCGAGTCCGAACGAGCTATAAAATCCTTAACGAATATTATAGTATCACTTATATATTTTCTATGTGTGACAACCGGCAACTTTTCCTAAGTCATAGTTATCTAAAATATTATGACTATATATCTACATATTTCTATTAATTCAAATTTCTATAAGAAAACTCACAGTTGACTTTTGTTGACTTATTTTACGCTAAACAGTTACGGTTTAACCGGCTGTCAAACATCAATTTCTATGATAATAAATCATCTCTCATTTCAAGTTATCATTTTTAATTCAAATTTACTATTTCCTAAACTACAATATTTGGAAATTGCTAGATCGTTGATGTTCTGTCAAATTCTCAGTTTTATTGACTTTTACTGTTTTCGTTAGGATCGGTGACCGTGGTAACTGCAGTCAATCTCTATTTTAATCATTTCATAATACTTTTATTATTAGAATTATTTCATTTAAATGATTATATCTCTATTTGATCAATTTCCGGGAGGTTTTCCCGCAAACGGCTTAAAATGTCAAATAACGCGTTCCGACACGTCCGTTAATAGTCCATATATAATCTAGAACAAATTAACCCTAAAACCTATAGAGTAAATATTCAAAATTTAAGTAAAAACATTTTACATCCATTAAAAATACAAGGAACTTTCGGGTTACATTTTAAATCACGAGTTAGGGTCGTTAAGTAACCCAACAAGAGCTAAAACGCACCTAGGATTCCCCTAGGATGCCTTAGACGAAAATGGACCACAAGGGAGCCACAAGTCACTTATTTAGCTTGTGTGTCTCCCCTTGGTACCACTATATTATTTTATTCCCAATTCAAAAACACACACTTCACCAAATTCTTCACACACAAACTTCATTTTCTCTCTTTCTTTTCTCTTCTTTTCTCCGGCCAAAAACACACACCACACACACAAATTATTTTTTGTGGAAACTAGAAGGGGTGTTGAATATTTTTTACCGTTTTAAATTAAAACTTAGATTATCGACTTATATGAACTCAAGAGATATACACAAGTGTATATGATAGCGATGCAATAAGTAAATAAGTAATCTACGAAATATGAACAAGTAAAGATAAGAAAGATCAAACCGATGACACAATAATTTATAATGGTTCGGCTACGAAGCTCCTCTTCGCCTTACTCTACTTCCCAAGTACCCAACTTGAGAGTTATCTTTACTATGTCATCAAGCTCCCTTTAGGCGGAGAAAACCGTACACGTCGCTTACACTTTTTCCGATACTAAGCAAAATACCGAGTTCTACTTCGAGATAGAACCAATCTAACACACTATGTATTTTGTTGGTTTAGTTTTCAGGGTTTTGATCAATTTGTAAATCATACATGGAGCTCCATTAGTCTTTCTGATAGTAATGGTATGATCCGATTTAAAAAGAAGTTACAAATATTGAAAAAGGAGATTCGTGTGTTTGTTGCGGATCAGAAGAAGAAGAAAGAGAGTCGGGTAAATGATCTTAAAGATAAGTTGTCTGAAATTGATAAAGTTTTGGATCAAGGAGGAGTTAGTGATGACATTCTTTTAGCTCGTACGGAATGTAAGAATGCTCTTCTTGAGTCTAAGGCTGCTGATTCACGTGATTATTTGCAGAAGGCTAAAATTCAGTGGGCAGTTGAGGGAGATGAAAACTCCAAGTTTTTTCACGGTATTGTCAACAGAAAGCGAGCAAATCTTACTGTGAAAGGCATTATGATTGACGGAGATTGGGTCGATGAACCCAGTCGGGTAAAAAGTGAATTTCGAAATTACTTTGCTGATAGATTTCAAGACCCGGGTAATTGTAATGGTAAGATTAATTTCACCTTTCCTAATCGTCTCAGCCTAGATCAGGTGGCTGATTTGGAGAATCCCATTACTAGAGATGAAATTCGCAAAGCTGTTTGGGGATGTGGTGAAAACAAATCTCCCGGGCCCGATGGGTTCACTTTTGAATTTTTCCGTAAGTTTTGGCAGGTTGTGGGTCCAGATTTTTGCACGGCTGTTGAATGGTTTTTTGATCATGCTGCTTTCCCTATTGGATGCAACTCTTCATTTATAGCGCTTATTCCGAAATCCTTAGAACCAAAGTTTGTGGGTGATTTTCGGCCTATTAGTCTAATTGGCTGTGTTTATAAAGTTATCACGAAGATTCTTCAGTCACGTCTCTCGTTGGTTATCTCTGATCTCATTTCGGATGTTCAAACGGCTTTCCTTCCTAATAGACAAATTCTTGACGGGCCGTTTATTATTAATGAATTGCTTTCTCGTTGTCATCATAAAAAACAGCGTGCTATGATTTTTAAAGTTGATTTTGCTAAGGCTTATGATTCCATTCGATGGGATTATCTGGAGGACGTTCTTTGTTCTTTTGGCTTTGGTTCTAAATGGCGTTCATGGATCCGTGGTTGTCTTACATCGAGCATGGCATCTATTCTTGTCAATGGGAGTCCTACTTCCGAGTTCCAATTCCACCGTGGGTTGAAGCAAGGAGATCCTTTGGCTCCCTATTTATTCATTCTCGTAATGGAATCCTTACACTTATCTTTCTCTCGTGTTATTGATGCTGGCATATTTACTGGTATAAGGATTGATTCGACGACTATGATTTCTCATTTGTTCTATACGGATGACGCGATTTTTGTTAGGAAAATATTGTACACAGACTTAATACTGTTAGTATTAAAGTTAAGTCTGTTAGTTATAGTTAGTACTTATAGCTGAATAGTTAGTACTGTTGGTATAGAAGTTAAGTCTGGCGAGGTGGTGTTGGATGTATGAGAACATGTAGTTAACATGGTTTTAGAGCAATTGGATTTCATGCCTTGTGGTACTACAACATTGGCAAAACATGTTGTGGATGTGAGGCATGTCATTTGGATGAACAAAATCCAAAATGTTTAGAGGATTGAGAAAATCTTGATTTTTAAGATTTGGTGGTGGATGATGAATGTTTTCAAGTGGAGGTGTATTGTTGTGGAGATGAGGTGTATTGTTGTTAATATTAACAAACAATGGCTGGGTTGATGGTAGTGGTTCAAATTCGGGTGGTGGATTTAGAAAACTGGTAGGTGGTCGTGAGACACATGGTGGTGGAGATGGATTAGAAAGGCCCGGTGGCCAATTATCCATCGTTGACACATAGAGGTTATTTGGTGACATTTGTAGTGGAGGAAGTTCTTAAGGTTCTTGTTTTATCAGAATGACAAATGAAGTTTAGGTGGAGGTGCAACGTGAGTTGGTGTCGGAGACCTACTTGGTGATGATGATGAGGTGTAGTGTGTACTCTTGCTAGAGATGGATTTTGATAGAGCTTGTGGTGGTAAGAGGGATTTCTTTCTAGGAGGAGGTGAAGGAGTTCTCTCATTTGGTTGTTCCTCACTTGAGGATGTGAGGTTGACATAGGTTGGATACTTGACACTCATTCTTGCGGTTTTTCTTTTGAAGTTTGGTGAATTTGTTTTGGATGAACTAGTCATGATGATGAACTAGTAAGGTTGTATATGAGAAATGTGTAGAAGGTGTGAAGAAAATAGTGTTTGAGGGTGATGATTATAAGGTGAAAGTAGTAAAGTGGATTGTATAATGGTCCTTAGATTATATGGAGAACATGTTATATCCTAAGGTTTAAAATCCTACATAGTATCATATAGCATGGTTATAAGATAAAGTAGAGAATTTTTTTAAATCAGAAAAATTCAAATTTTGGGCTGTCTGGGGGACCGGATTACCCAAATCAAAATAAAATTTTATGCAAACATCATTATCTTCTACAAATCATGATAAAATATCCAGAGAGCATAGCATAATAAGTACGTAGTTTCAACATCTAGTTTTAAGCATGCAGATTCAAGTAGACAAGTTAATAATTCAAAGACATGATAATTAAACATTTAAATTATTTCACAAACAAATCTTCCTTCAACGACATCCCTTCTTCAATAGCTTTGCAAATTTGTGTAACGCTCGAATAGTTTTTGAAATCCCTTTGTTCCTCCTTTGTTTCCTTGGGACATGTTATGGGTAATCATCCTTAAGTGTCATACTAAAAGACCTAGGGGAAAGCTTAGTGCTAGGCAAATCTCCATTATCTGACGGTGGTGCTCGGTTGAGGACGAGTTTGTAACGTTCATCGAATGGGTCTTGTGCCATGTTTGCTTTAAGGTTCTTAAAGAGACGGGTTAGGATCATGCCATAAGGTAGAACTTTATCTTTTCGGTCTCTAAAAAAGTACATCCTCCTAATGATGAAGCTAGCGCAAGATATGAGGCATTCTAGAGTTAGCTGTCCGTTTTCTTAGGCAATATAAAATCAAAGGCTATAACGTACTTGAGTTATGGGTCTCTATTTCCTATGGCGGAAAATAGATGTTTTCCCTATGACTAGTTCACAGGTCTAAGGTGATTCAAAAAGCTCATTTGTTTCGATTTGGTTTGGCAATTTGTGGATGGTGTTTCCCTTTTTGTCTACCTTTTCATGAACAATTCTTCGATGGATTAGGTTTCGGACATCATCAATAGCAAAAAGGCGTGAGTTGTAAGCTTCAATTTGCTCAAGGGTTTTCTCGAGTTCATCAAGACCCCATGCATCAGAGTAAATGCAAATGCCTTGATTAGGAAGATAGGTAAGTTCAGTAAATTGAGCAAGGGAGATGTTGAAGTGATGATTGTTGATGGTGAATTGGATTGAGAAATGGTTGGTGGAGTCTCTTTCTAGCCTAAGAGTTTTGTAAAATTCATAGATAAACCTAGGACAAATTTTCTCATCTAAAGCAAACAAGCAATCAAAACCTATAGCGGTAAACTTAGCCACTAAGGTCATTATAGAAGGATGGGTCAATGGTTCCCCCTTCACGAACATATCTACTCTCTAAGGTCCTATAGATATTCCTAAGTGCATTGGACATGTTGGGATCATTGTAGATTTTTAGAGCATAAGCACGGGTTTTCTTGTAGTCTTGTTGGTATTCACTTGGCATTTTTGGTTTACCTTGATATTTTAGAGCTATTCCACGGAGTCGCTTCTTCGTCCTTAGTGAGCCGATCTCCATTGACTCGTCATCTTGGTTAGTTTGCAATCTTCCAACCGATTCTTTACAATCTCCTTGATGTAATATCGATTGATTGAAAAATATTTCCGTCTTCCATTTGTTTAATTTGAAGACCAAGAAGAGTTCAACTCCCCCATATATCATCCTAAAACTCGTCGTGCATGATTTTTGCAAAATCATCACACAAGTTTTGACTCGTGGAACCAAATATAATGTCGTCGACATATATTTGAACGATGATAAGATGTGACTTTGATTTCTTAGTAAAAGTATATTATCGATCCGTTTCATTGAATAGTCGTGTTTTATCAAAATGCTTTTAGTCATCATACAAGCTTTGGGAGTTGCTTAAGACCATATAAGCCTTTTTAGTTTATAAAACATATTTGTGGTTTTTGAAAATCAATGAACACTAGAGGATTGAGCAACATAACCTTTCGTTATTAAAACGTTTAGAAAAGCACTTTTTACATCCATTTGATATAATTTAAAATCATTTTGACAAGCAATAGCAAGAAGTATTCTAATCGACTCTAACCTAGCTACCAGAGCATATGTTTCATCATAATCTGTACCTTCTTGTTTATTATATTCTTGTGCCACTAATCTAGCCTTATTTCTAGATACTATACCGTTTTCATCTAATTTATTTCTAAAGACCATTGTTCTATGCACCGATTGACTTTTAGGTAAAGGAACTAATTCCTAAACATCATTTTTTACAAATTGATTTAGTTCTTTTTGCAAGGCTACAACCCAACTTTCATCTCTTAATGCCTCATTGACATTTTTGGGTTCTATTGTAGATATAAAATAAAAGATGTTACTATGATTTTGGGCTTGAGACCTTAAGGTTCTTTGATTAAGATTTCCTATGACTTGTTCTAGTGGATGATTCTTGGACTCCTAATGATAAACTATTTCTGTCAATTCTATCGACTCTTTCTTCATTATTATTATTTCTACTTTGGTAGTTCTTATAATGGCTTCTTTTCACAACAGTATAACAACCAATGGTGATAATTTGGTAGGAGGAGGACTTTCATCGAATGTCACGTTGAGTGATTCTTCAACTTTTATTGTATGTTTATTTAATACTATATAAGCTTTACTATTTTGAGAATATCCTAGAAAAACACTTTCGTATGACTTTGAGTCAAACTTGGTTAGATAGTCTTTAGTATTCAAAATGAAGCACTTGTTTCCAAATACTTTAAAATATTCTAAGAAGGTTCTTACCTCTAATATTTCATAAGGGTTTTTACTTAGGTAATTGGTCGAATTATATTCTATTTAGTATATAAGTTGACGTATCAATGGCATTACACCAAAACTTTTGTGGAATTGATTGTTCGTTAAACATAGTCCTAGACATCTCTTGTTAGGTCTTATTCTTTCTTTCTACTACCCTATTTGATTGTGGAGTACATGGAGCCGAGAAGTTATGAGTAATGTCTTATGTCACAATAAAGCTCAAAATTGTACTTATTAATCAAATTCTCCGACATGGTCCGTTCTTAATCAGCTATTATTAGAATTACTAGTTGGTTTTAAATTTTACTACTCTAAATTTTTCAAATTTTCTCAAAAAGCTTCACTTCTAGTTTTTTAGAAATCTTAGTCCTTGTATCCTAGAATTAATCATCTACTACTACTAGGTGTTTAATTACCTACATAGCTTTATTAATTGCCGATGAGCAAATAAGTCCATAAGTAATAATTCTAACATCTTTGAGCGGAAAACATATTTTAGCTTTATACTTGCATGAGCTTGCTTTCTAATTTTGCAAGCATCACAAAAATATTTATCATATTTTAGCTTAGGTAAGTTTCTAACTAATTCTTTAGATGACATCGAATTGAATTAAACGATATTTGCGTTGCAGTCTTCTATGCCAAAGGGTAAATTATCCATGCGTGGCGAGACATAATTTACAGAGACTTATTTCCTAATTTTCATTACGTATAAACATTTTTCCTAATCCCATTTCCTATGGTTTTACCATCTTTAATTATTTTACTACCTTTTTAATAAGACTTGACACTTATTGTCACAAATTTGACCGACACTAAGTAAGTTAAAAGCTAAGGTTATTAGTGTTCTCATTAGATCTATTAGTAAGAGGAGTCATTAGAGATTCGTACCTTTGTCTTGATCTTTCCTTTTAAGTTATTCCAAAACAACGTTACCTCCCTCGTTGCTTTGCAGGTAGAGAATAACTATTGGTACGATCATTGTTGGGTCAGCAACCACTATCTTTGATCCACTCATCCGGTTCCAAGCATGTTCTCAAACATACATATTTTAACAAAAAAAAATCAAGCGTTTGGTCCCCAATATCTCATGGGTCCGAATATGTTAGTGTTATAATCCAATTGAATTTGTTTGCAATTGATTGGGATATTGAAATGGGATACAATTTCTCATATGTACAAAGCCTTGACTTTGATGGTTGTTCCAATTCATAGGATAGAAGTTTTGATGAATTGGTTCTCTAGAGTTTCTTTTAGGTTGTGTGTTGTGTCTTGGTTGAGAAGAGATATTTCTCCCAGGCGGAGGTGTTTTCGATCTAGACTCGGTTTTGACATAACCTATACCGCTTTTGAGTGATGGTTTTAAAGACAGTTTCTTTGACTCATCAATTATATTATGTATTAGTTTCTTCCTAGTAATGACAAAATCCGATCTTGAAGACATGGGTGGACTAAAAATGTGTTATGTCAATTTTTCACCATTGGTGCGACTCACGGATCCAGGCAAGGTAGATCCGTGCACCTTTATGGTGGATCTATCCGTTGCTTTTTCAGCGGACGATCCAACAAAAGTTATAGGTTTGGTTTCGCTAGTTGATGCTTTATTACTATCAAATCCTAGACATACTTTACAACTAGATGACTTTTGATTATCTAACATTTCTCTTAGTAAATTAGCGCTTTTATCAATTTTTGTAAAAATTTATTGAGTTTACTTAAGGCTGGCGTTTTCGTTTACGTTTTCACATGGACTACACGCCAATCTTAATTTCTTTACTCTTCAAGTTCTAATTTTTGTTAATCTAAAATTCTTTTTCTTAAAGATATTTTAGTTTTCAGTTTTTATAGGTGAATGGTCCCAAGAGAATCTTAATGGGATAATGCAAATGCTTCATTGCTTTTCTTTATTGTCAGGGCTTTCAATTAACATAAAGAAAAGTCATATTCTTGGTGTAGGAATTCCTTCATCTCTTGTGAATGAAGCTGCTTCTAGGTTGGGGTGTTCGGTTATGAAGGATCCATTTAAGTATTTGGGTATCACTGTTGGCGACAACACTTCTTTGGTCAAGTCTTGGGATGATATGATTTATAAGCTTAAGTCGAGGTTATCCAAATGGAAACTCAAAACCCTTTCTATAGGGGGTCGCTTCACTCTTCTTAAATCGGTCCTTAGTTCTACTCCTATCTATAATATGTCTCTTTATAAGGTCCCTAAGGTGGTCGTTAACACAATGGAATCTATTAGAAGAAATTTTTTCAATGGCATCCAGGAGAATGAAAAGAAAATTGCATGGATCAAATGGACCAAGGTGCTTGCTCCAAAAAAACATGGAGGGCTAGGAGTCTCCAGTTTCTATGCTCTAAATAGGGCCCTCTTGTTCAAGTAGATGTGACGTTTCCTTTCTCGCGACAACTCCCTTTGGTTTCGTACTATTCTCGCCATTCATGGCCCGTATAGTCAGGGTCTAGCTGCTGCCCACCCTTCGAATTGGAGCACTATCATTAAGGAAGTTGATGTGCTTAAGGCTCAAGGTATTGACTTAATTTCTCATTGTAAAATTAGAATTGGTAATGGCAGGAGCACAAGTTTTTGGAAAGATTTATGGATTGGCGATTGTCGTCTTTGTGATAAGTTTCCGCACTTATATGCTTTGGATGTTAATAAAGAGTGCTCCGTGATGTCCAAGATGAGTGATTCTTTCACTTCTTCTTTTCGTCGTGTCATTAGAGGAGGAATTGAATCTACACAGCTTTCTGATATTATGAGTATCCTTGGATCGGTGATTTTATCAAGCAATGAAGATAGATACTTTTGGGATTTAAATAGAGATGGTGATTTTCGAGTTAAAGATGTTCGCAACCTGATTGATGAAACTTTCCTTCCGAAAGATGTTTCTCCCACGGTCGATCCCGATTAAGGTTAACATTTTTGCGTGGAAGGTGTCTCTTGATCGTCTTCCCACTCGGTTCAACTTGGTTAGCAGGGGTGTGCATGTGCCCTCGTTATCTTGTCCATCTTGTAATATTGTTCAAGAAGACCTGGGACATACTTTGTTCTCTTGTGATTTGGCGATAGGCGTGTCTCGTTTAGTTTGCAGATGGTGGAACTTGACTTGGACCCCTCTCGATTCCTATGCTTCATGGCTGAATTGGTTCAAATCGTTGCGGATGTCCTCTAGTTCTAAAGGAGTTTTAGAAGGAGTTTTTTACACTGCTTGGTGGAGTATTTGGAATTTTAGAAACCTTCTGTTGTTCGCGTCAAATAAACCCCGGAAAGAAGTTCTTTTTGATGATATTGTTACGTGCTCTTTTACTTGGTGTAGTGCTAGACGTAAAAGTACTTTCTCATGGGCTGGCCTTGGTTGGCCTTAAAAACACCCTTATTTACTTTTTTTGTAATGTTCTAGCTTCTTGCTAGTGGTTTTCAATAAATTTGCCGTTCAAAAAAAATCATACACATATGATACACGCAACACACAACACAAGATATACAAGATGAATGATTATCACAAACGTAATGACAAAACATTAACTATTAACTACTTGGAAGCTTGACGTCTTCTTGAGGTTTTATTCACTTTAGAGTGGAAATGGTGTTGATCACTTCATAATGGAATATTGTAACAAGTATAATGATCAAATATATAAAAAGATAAAAAGTGTATGTGAAAATATTTGTCAAGAGTTGTTTAAAATGAAAGCTCAAGGTTGTTATTTATAGGCAAACCTTTGAAATTCAAATCTGTCCCAGACAGCTAGTCCGTGCGACTCACAGATCCACCATTGCCTGGATCCGTCCCGTGTATTTGGTGGATCCATGGGTGGAGCTGAGACAGCATTTGTCATTTTGTGATTACCCCAATTCTATCCAAATATTGTTTTGTACCTTATTAAACTAGTTTTATTAGATTCTTCTAGAAAACAAAAATATTTTTATCACCAATAAGGAAAGATTTTCTGGGATTTGAGAAATGATTTGGTAAGTTTGTCTTCCAATTCACTTATGGTTAATTCTTATTTTGTCTTACATGATTAATATAACTAGCTTATAATTAATCATGTGTTAACTTAAATCATTTGATTAGAAAGGGTTTATGCAAATGATAATATTTTTCTTTGATCATTAACTATGTTCAATAATGTCATATTCATACCTTAAGTGATTTGTCGTCGTCAAGTAAACTTTCGACTAAATAACTTGTTTACGGAAACTTTTACGTAGTATGACATTATATTTGTTATTATCAAAACATAAAGATCATTAAATATAAATATCGTTTTTGGGCGAATATTTGTATTAACAATGTCCTCCTTTTTGATGATGACAAAATATAAACTCATGCTTATTTTAAAGTTACTAAATAAGTATTTAGTAGATGAGTTTACAGTCCTTACAAGTCTTGTTTTTGACGAATGATAAGTCACTTTGTTACGAATGCAAAGAAAAAAAGTGACTAAGTTGCAAGTGCTCCCCCTTGGTGTATGTTCCCCCTTGCTTGGGGCATCAAGGAATCGAGCTATGGATGCGTGCTACAAAACAAAGTTAGTAGACAAGCAAATATATATATGACAACCACATATGCACACATATACGCAATAAACATCCATCATCAACACACCAAAAGAAAATAATGTTAAATCCATTATAAGGGATGAAACATAAAATTTGGTGTAAAATCCATTACACAATAATATTAAACTAGAAAAAGAAAACAATTAAAGATCCTAAATCTTAGGATAAATATCATTTTCCCATCCAATCTGAGGGCTGAGGTGAGATTTCCATGCGACTAATGCGGAAAGTAAGGTGGGTTTGATGAGGGACCGAGGTGGTGTCGGATGTATGAGAACATGTAGTTGACACGGTTTCGGAGCATTTGGATTTCATGCCTTGTGGTGCTACAACATTGACAAAACATGTGTGGAGATGAGGCATGTCGTTTGGATGAACAAAATCCAAAATGTTTGGAGGATTGGGAAAATCTTGATTTCCAAGATTTTGTGGTGGATTGTGAATGTTTTCAAGTGGAGGTGCATTGTTGTAAAGATGAGGTGTGTTGTTGTTAATGTTAACAAACAATGGTTGGGTTGATGGTAGTGGTTCAAATCCGGGTGGTGTATTTAGAAAACCAGGAGTTGGTCTTGAGACACGTGGTGGTGGAGATGGAATAGAAGGGCCCAGTGGCTAATTGTCCATCGTTAACACATAGGGGTTATTTGGTGACATTTGTAGTGGAGAAAGATCTTGGGGTTCTTGTTTTATTGGAATCACAAAACGAAGTTTAGGTGGAGGTGCAACGTGAGTTGGTGTCGGAGACTCACTTGGTGATGATGATGAGGTGTAGTGTGTACTCTTGCTAGAGATGAATTTTGATGGAGCTTGTGGTGGTGAGAGGGATTTATTTCTAGGAGGTGGTGAAGGATTTCTCTCATTTGGTTGTTCCTCACTTGAGGATGTGAGATTAACATAGTTTGGATACTTGACACTCATTCTTGCGGTTTTTCTTTTGAAGTTTGGTGAATTTGTTTTGGATAAACTAGTCATGATGGTGAACTAGTAAGGTTGTATATGATAAATGTGGAGAAGGTGTGAAGAAAATAGTGTTTGAGGATGCTGATTATAAGGTGAAAGTGGTGAAGTGGATTGTATAATGGTCCTTGGATTATATGGAGAACATGTTATATCCTAAGATTTAAAATCTCACACAGTATCATATAGCATGGTTATAAGATAAAGTGGAAAAGTTAAAAATCAAGAAAATTTGAATTTTGGCGCCTGGACTGGGTGACCCACGGATCTACCAAAACAACGTACGGATCTCCATATGGTGGATCCGTTGGTCACAGGCTTCAACAAAAATGACCAGAACTATAATTTGTACCCAAAATTCAAAACAAACTATCATCTAAACATTATCTACTACCAAATATCATTGACATAAAGCATAGCAAGATAAAGTGAGTACGTAGTTTCAACATACATAGATCAAAGTTTTCAATTCAACAATATCCTAATATAAAATTTATAACCAAAGATGCAAATTACCACATAACACAAGGACACATAGGCATAACACAAGCATGATCATTTTTGTTTCTCCAAGTACTTGGTGATGGTGCCAACATAGCGATTCAAGCATTTAAACATTCCTCTCTTCTCTCGTTGGGCTTTGGTTAGATCCTCACTGTCAGATAGTTCATCATAGAACTCGAGAAAAGATGGTGCTTCATTGTCATTAGACGATGAAGAGGAAGCGATGGTTACCGAGGGAGAGGCAATCTTCTTTCCCTTTTCCTTGCTAGGATTCCTTGAAATGTCTAGAGGATCCATGACATGTTCATGAAATATGAACCTAGCAGGTGGGACAATGACTTGAGGGTTTGTTTGGAAGATGTGATTGTAAAGGCGAGTCAAAAGAGTGGTAAATGGCATGGGACCATCTTGTTTGTTTTTGACTTCCTCCATTCGATAAATAAGCATTGAAGTGAAGTTGAACTTTATTTTGATGGTTAAATAGTAAAGCATGTATGCAGTACATGCGTTTACTTTATTTCTCTTGCCAAGGGAGCAAAAGAAATTTTCCCTAAAGAAAAGTTCCCATCCTCTCAACTCGGGAAACATTTAAATTGTTTCACAACAAATATTTTCCTTTCACACGATATCCCTTCTTCAATAGTTTGCATAATTTGTGTAATACTTCAGACCTAAGTTTTTGAATATCCCTCTTGTCTCCCTTTGTTCCTTGGACATGTTTGGATCATCCTTAAGTGCCCTACTATAAGACCTAGCAGAAAGCTTAGTGCTAGGCAAGTCTCTATTATCTGATGGTGGTGACTCGGTTGAGTACGAGGTGCTCAATTGAGTACGTTTATATTTTCCTACATTCCTAGTTCTTTTGGGTGGAGGCTTCTTGGGTTGTTTTGCCTTAAGTGAGGACATTTTCCTAGGGACAAGTTTGTAACGTTCATCGAATGGGTCTTGTGCCATGTTTGCTTTAAGGTTCTTAAAGAGACAGGTTAGGATCATGCCATAAGGTAGAACTTTGTCTTTTCGGTCTCTAAAGAAGTACATCCTCCTAATGATGAAGTAGGCAAGATTGAAGGGTTGTCTGTTTTTAGGAAATACAACATCAGGGCAATAAATACTTGAGTGTAGTCTCTATTTCCTATGGCGGAATAGATGTTTTCCCTAATGACTAGTTCACAAGGTCTAAGGTGATCAAAAAGCTTATTTGTTTTGATTTGGTTTGGTAATTTGTAGATGATGTTTCCCTCTTTGTCTACCTTTTCATGAACTGTTCTTTGATGGATTATGGAGTTTGTTGGAGTCTCTTAGAAGTTGAGTTTGAGTGGTTCTAGGAGTGGTGATGGTCTTTTTGACAAGGTCATGTTTAGGGCCGATGAAATTATTGTTGGGATGATCATCAAGAGAATTTAGTGACCATTTGCTTGTGTAAAAGGTTTCTAAAGCATATGGAGTTTGAAGGATTCGAGAGAGTTGAGATGAAGTTAGCTTAAATGTGAATTGACCAAGCTTGAACTCAATGTAGAATTCAACTACAAATCTAGGACATATGGGTTCGTTAAGAGTGAGAAAAGGCTCGAGACCTATAGCTTGAAAGGAAGCATGTTGTTTTCATCAATGAAAGATGGAGTAACGATTCTTCCTTCATGGAAGAGACGTTTTTCAAGAGTACGGTAAGACTCCCTAAGTTCTTCATCTATTTGTCTTGTACGATGGACTCTAGGTAGATATTCTTTAGTTTGTTTGTAATCCATTTGATTAATGTATGTTGTGATTTCACCTATAGATAAATGACAATGACTCAATAAGCCAAAAATAGAAATATAATGCAAACTATAAGTGTGTGTCTATATGGGCGTGATGTGGGTGTGCGGTTTACTTGACTCAAACGAAAGGAAAATAGCGATGATACTAGCAATAAGCAAACCTTTATGCACAATCTATGTTTGATATTACTCTAGATGAATGGAACAAAAAATGCTTATGAATTAAGCACCTCATATATACATTCATGAGACCTCTTGCATGAAGAAAGAGTTTTTGCGTTGTATTAACAATGTAGTTAAACAACCCTTTGTTTTGAAAAGTTCCTATAAGTGAGGTTTTATTCAAAAATCATAACTTGGGGTTTTTTGGCGAAAATTAATTTTTGTCAAATCACTTCAATTATGTTTTCTAAGTATTATAATAGTTATACATTGCTATTTCTTAGTCCTAATTATGCAAAAATTATATGAAAAATCAAAACCCCCAAATTAATTAATTTAAGCAAAATCAAAACCCTAGACACAAAATTAAGAAGAAAATAAGATGAAATCACTTACAATAGTAGTCTTAGATTGATGATTTGTTAATGATCTTTAAGATTAATTGTTCCAATTGCCTCTTATTATGATTTGGTTTGGAGGGTTTTTTGTGTTTTAGTTCGTAGGTGTGTTTGGATAATAATATAAGTGGTCTCAATTTGTTCAAAACCTGTTATTTACCCACGTTCGGAGACTCGTGGATCCACCTAAACAACATACGAATCTCCATATGGTGGATCCGTGATCCGCAACACAAATACGAACAGAGTTGATTTTTAAGCAAATTGAGATAAGGTGTTGTGTTTTTGGCAATTGAAATGTGTTATATTTACTATTAGGAGTATGTGATATAATTTTTAAAGTTGACGTCCAAGTTTTGAGTGAACCGTGCAACTTGTCGTGAATTTCCTGATGGAATTTCAACGTAGTCGATCCTACTAGGAGTGTGTTATCTTTTAGCATAAGTTTGACCATTACTAATAACACAGGTTAATTATGTAACAATTATATTAACAAAACATCGTCGAACACAATGTGAAGTTGCAATTCGATATTGTTCTTTTTGTCCTTTCAAATCGATTTTGTAATTTTGTTTTTTTTTTTTTTATTTCATGTAAGTGACCAAACATGTAGATTTTGAAAATATCTATGGTCATTTTATTGATATTTTCTTTATCTAGTAAAATTCTAATCTCGATTATGTTCACGATCGGAAGTTTTGTAATTGGAACTTGTAATGAGAATTAACATCTTTGAAAATGGATTATTACTTCATTAAATTTCCGCTTACGATTATTTTTGAGATGATAAAGGATCACTATCCATGATAAGTTCCATTATTCCTAATCCTAATCTTAAATAATTAAATAGTTCACGTTTCAAAGGCTTAGTAAATATATCGGCTATATTTATCTTCGGATGCAATTTTCTCGATAGAGGTATTGCCTTTTTGGACGTTATCCGTAAAAAGTGGTAACATATTTCTATATGTTTAGTTCTAGAGTATTGTACGGGGTTTTTACTTAAGTTGATAGCGCCTTTATTGTCACACATAATCGAAACGTCATCGAGGCCTATGTCGTAGTCGATGAGAGCTTGTTTTATCCATAGTGCTTGTTGACATGCATTTCTGGCGGAGAAGTATTCGGCTATGGACGTGGAGATAGCAAGGGCTGTTGGTTTCTTAGTGAACCAAGATGTTAAGCAACATCTTATGAATGTACAAATGCCACTAGTGCTTTTTCGATCAACGTAATCGCCCGCGTGGTCGGAGTCAGCATAAATTACAGTTTCTATTCTGGTTCCTTTTGGATACCATAATCCTAAGTGAATAGTTCCTCTAATATACCTAAATATACGCTTAACGACTTCTAAATGGGTAGTCTTAGGATTTTCTTAGAGACGAGCACATAAGCAAACACTAAGCATAATATCGGGCCTACTTGCAGTTAAATAAAGTAAACTACCAATCATACCTCGATATTTAGAGCTATCCATGGAGTCGGCTTAATCGTCCTTAGTGAGCTTAATCTCCGTTGACATCGGCATCTTGGTTGGTTTGGAATCTTCCAACCCGAACTTCTTTAACATCTCCTTGATGTACTTGGATTGTGACTCAAATACAGATCTAGAAGATTCTACTTATGACGGCGTCATGACTAAAACGTGATGCCGTCGCGTCATTTTTCTTATATATACAAACCCGAATTTAGGGTTTTGGTTTTGAGTTGTGTTAACTTTAGAATAAAAATATGGTACAAACCCTAGTTCATTTAGCAGCTGTAGGAGACGATTTTAATGGGCTGCTTAAAAACCTATTGTACCTCTTCCAATTCATGTTTTAATCAAGTAAGGTTTACGTAATCATTCAATATGTCTATGTGTTATGTGATTTATTTCTCTTGCTTTATTCTTAACATGCTTGGCTAAACCTCCTATTGTGTTTATTTATGATTGTATGAAACCTAGAATGTAGATCTTAGTGGTGTTGCCTCTTGTGATGGATGTGCACGTTAGGGCTTAGAAAACCAGCTTCTTGTCTATAATCGCTGTTGATATGTCTAGGGAAACATGATTGTGTAGAAAGGATACCATCAGGTAACAGTTTTCATACTACCTTGCCCCCGAATATGGTTGATCTACTTTTAATGTATTTCACATTCACTTAGTAAATTCCTAGGAGCCGTGTAATAGTCTTCATACTACCTTGCATGTGAGTTGCTCTAGCGGCATACAAAGTAGACGGCGGGTTCATGTAATTCGTTCATGCTTTAGGAAATAATTACATAGATCATCACAAGTGTGACAAGGCAACAACACTAGGAGAAGCAATCTAGGGAGTAATACATGATTAAATAGACACAATCTTTTATCTTATTGTTATCACCATTAGTTTAGATTATTATTTAGTTTAATAGCTAAAACCAAACCACTCTCTCTCAAATATATGATTTTACCTGCTTTTATAAAATACAAAAATACAAAAAGAATCTTCCCTCAACCCTTAGAATTCTGTTAGACCGTGATCAAGCCTTCCTAACCTATTCCTCGAGTAAACGATAAACAACCCCGAGTCTTGCCCATACTACACTACAACGATTAGGTGCACTGCCTAGGGAGTTGTAAAACTTCTCGTGTAGAAGTCCTACGACGACCGCACATCAAGTTTTTGGCGCCGCCGCCTGGGGAATAGTTAGGTTTTGATCATAGTTTAGCTTAGTTCTACTCGCTTGAATCCCTTCAAGTGAGAATTTAATTTCCGTATATTAGCTTTCTCATAGTCTATCTTTTCTTTGTGCCCTTTGTTTTGTAAATCACTCTTTCGTTCACCATCATGATGTATGAAAGACCACCAACCGCACCCTTTCGAAACCCTCCACGAAACACAACCTTCCCATTCCAAAGATATACCTTGGTGTTCCAACAACATCAAGATGAACCTATATACGATGCGTGGACTCGTTTCAAAAACTTAATCAAAAGAGTCCCTCATCATGGCCTCGATTTATGGTCCCTTACTCAATTCTTTTATGATCATGTCGACGACTATACCCGAATGGACCTTGACTTTGCAGCAGACGGGAACCTTAGGGAATTAAGTGGTGAAGAAGCATGGGAAGCCATAGAAAATTTCGCCCAAGGCCAAAAAGAATGGGACAACCCACCAAACATTATTTCTGAACAAGAAGTAGCAAATTTGAAGGCTCAAGCAAAAAGATTGTTTGGAAATGAGGATGTTTGGGTTCAGATGCATAGAGGTATAGCATGGGATAAGGTGGAAAATCCAGACCCACAAAGTACCCCACAAGTCCTCCCGTCATTTGAGGAATACACACCGCCTGCGACTTACCCGGAAGAAGTAGAAGAGACTTTAGGAATCCCGATTGAGGTAGAACCTTTAGATGAAACACCACTAGAGGATTTAGGCTTGAATACTTGTAATCATGACATTCCTCTTAGCTCTAGGGAAATTCCTAGTATTGATGAACCGGAGCCTCAACCACAACCCTTACCAAATTGTCTATCCTTAGATGTAAGTCTAGGAGAAGAAAGAGGCCCTGAACCACCCATCAAACCACATAGTCTGGATAGTTTTAGGATGAAGGAAGTAGATAGCTTAACCATTAATACACCACCTTCACCTCACGTGGCATCTTCCCACCCTAAGGATACGTATTGCTATTATCGCCCATGCATCGATGATCCTAAGAAACATTATGGATTTAAACCAGGTTTATTAGGAAAAAGTGCATCTTAGGTGTTGATAAGATTTCAAATTAGGAGATGTTTGGATGATGAATATGAGGATTAGAATCTACGAAGTTTCTCATCTAGGAACAAGAACTTTGTTATGGCTCCTTCTCGCCACTATGGTGTGTACCGTTACTATCACCCGCACTTGAACTCAAGTGTAGAGTTCAGGCTCGTGACTTGAACAAAAACAAGTGCTTATTTGGAGGCAACCTAATAATTACTTTTTCTTGCATATTAGTATGGTTGTACGTTACCTTCCCCTTTATTCGTTAAATCAGGGTAGAGTCCCAGGCTCGTGACTCAACAAAAAAACAAGTGCATTTTTGGGAGGCAACCTAATATGTACTATTCCATCATATTAGGAGTGTCATGTGTTTATTCTTTATAAGTTTGGTTTTATTTTGTTTGAATTATCTTGTAATCATGCTTTGTTTGTTTTTAACCTCGTCTTAATTTCAATCAAAGGTATTTTGCAACAATAAGTGTAGGGGAATTTATCCGGCTTTTGAGCCAAATTCAAACATTTAAAAGAATTGGTTTTAGATAATTCGTGTCATATCGATCATATGATAGAATTGTTTAGTTATTTAGTTTTATACACAATTTATACAGAAACTAACTTATAGATTCAAATGCAGGAAATTTTTCATCAAAAACAAAATTTTCATTTTCACAGAATGTGGAGACGGCGTCACGATTTACACGCGACACCGTCACCACGACACCTGTGACGGGGTCAGGACTTTCCTAATGGTGTCAAACGCCCAGGTCCAGAAAACTTAAAGTTTTTAATTATTTTTGAAAATAAAACTTGCATAACATTTAAAATATGCAATCTTCTGTTATAAACCTGCAAAACCAATGAGTTTGACAATTCTCTCATCCTATCTTTACTGTTTTATCGAGTCAAACCCTAAATTCATATTTTATATTTGTATATCGCACATTTTACGCTTGGTGTAGTTGTCTTTGTCTTTGATTACAGGTTATATTTGATGAGAAGAAGCTTGGAAGTTCTTAAGAAGTTTCATTGGACAATTCTTGGATGACAATGTAATCAGTTATGGCATGTTTCTTCTTTATTATTGAGCAAACCAGGGGAGTACTAGTTTCATTTCTTTGTTTTCTTTTCCCTTTAATTCGTTTTTACGGGTGATATAGTAGTTCTATACACGTAAGATAAAATATAAAATAATATGAAATTCCTAAAATACCCTTGAGGACAAAGGTAGTTAGAAAAATCACACGATAATATATAATAATACGTATATTGACCGGTAAGTGATTACCGGGTCGTATTCCTCGAAAATTTATGAAATTGAGACCACGTTTGTTGTTTGGACAATGATTTGAA
>BQNB010074052.1:0-14252 GCA_026074375.1 Tanacetum coccineum
GTGTTCTTCTTAGTACTGCCAACTAGATTCCGCATAGTTGACAGTATATCAGTGTTTCATTAAGGAATATCGATCCTACAGTACTATCCCTACTACTATTCCTGACACCACACCAGTGATTACTCCACCTGCTACTCAGACTGACACACCAGTGATACCCACAGAGACACATATCATAGAACCTACTATACCACCATCCCCTGACTATACACCAGCTTCTTCTTATTACTCACCTGCATCTGATTCAGAGTCTGATCCATCTGAGGATCCATCATCAGACCATATACCACCATTACCAGCTATCTCACCATTTTTATCATCGGATGATGACACCACAGACAGTGATACACCAGATACACCACCATCACCTACCCATGGTATGCCTTTCACTGAGATTACCGCTTCTACCCAGAGATCACCTATCATACCTCATCGTCGGGTTATGATTCTATCACCTGGACATCCTATTCCTCATGGTCGACCGTACTGCTACCATCTTAATGGGCCGGTACACATGATGACTGCGAGGAAGAGGGTTGGACCGTTACCTACTCATCTTCTTGCTGTGAGACATTCTACCGATCATTCTTCTTCAGATTCGTCATCAGAGGCATCGTTAGATTTTCATTCGAATGCTTTATCTGATCCTTTTTCGAGACACCCATTGGCAGATCATTCTTCACTTGATTTACCGAGTACTTCTGCGGGGCCATCTCGCAAGAGACGTAGGTCCCCCATGACATCAGTACCTGCATTATCACCTGTATCCGGAGCTTTATCTCTTGTCCGTGCTGATTTGATACCATCACCTAAGAGAGTTAAGGATTCTGGTTATTTGGCAGATGTTGAGGTTGATCCTAGAGAGATTATTTTGAGGGATGATGCTATTGTCAGGGTTAGTGATGAGTCTCATTTAGAGCAGGATAGTAATCCAGAGATTCAGGCAGAGATTGACGAGTGTTTTGCTTACGCAGATGCTCTTAGGGATAGAGGGATTGATGCTAGAGTTATAGTTGAGGCTATTGATTGAGATGAGACAGAGACGGGTGTGAGAGGCCCGGTTGAGGCCAGAGTTGAGAGGGTTACGCATCCTGCGATGCCAGAGGATATTCCTGAGCCTGCTCAGGAGGAAGCAGTAGAGGTTATGTATGAGACATTGGGAGATTTGGTTCAGAGGTTCCATGATCACACTCAGGCTATCCCAGTCTATCATTCATAGGCTATTGAGGGAGTTCAGAGAGAGCAGGGACATAGGATTGTTGGGGTTGAGTCAGCAGTTATTGCTTTGACTGAGAGGATTGCTGAGTTGGAGAGGGATAACAGGAGGCTTAGAGGCACCATGAGTGTTGAGAGTCAGAGAGTTGACCGACTCCAGCGCGGCATGTCACGTATGCAGAGGGAGTTGAGACAGATGCGACGACTTCGATTTTATGACCGAGTGAGAGTTGGCAGACTTGAGGCGTGTGCTAGGAAGCACATGGGCTACCGCTCTTAGAGATGTTCGTCAGTATTGCAGTATTTAGTAGTAGCATTTAGTGATGACCGTAGTGTTAGAACTCATATCTTCTGTATTTTGAAACGTTGTGATGTAATCACTTATGTTCGATGATATGAAACTAATGTTTATCTATGATATGATGTCATGATTTGATTTACTTATGCTCTTGTGTCATGCATTATGGGCTTTCCGTGAATATGTATTTTGGTCGTGTATATTTTTTTTTTCTCCTATGTGGTTAACCGTAAATTTTATTTAATGCCGTTAGTAATCTCGCATTACCTAGAAATCTCACCAAGCGTTATATTGTTGTGTTGTAGGAAGATGCCTAGCACCCGATCTGGAGCGTCCATGACTCGTGAGGAGTTTGAAGAATTGGTTGCTCGCCGAGTAGCTGAAGAGTTGGAGGCTCGTGAAGCCGCCAGGACTTGAACCCTGAATTAGATGGGACGAAACTAGAGGGGATAAAAAAAATTGTTTTTTTTTTTAAAAAAAAAAAAAATTTAAAAAAAATTGGAGGAAATGGAAATGGAAATGGGAGATATGGAATGGAAAAGGAGGAAATGGAATGTAAATGAGAGAATGGAAATGGAGGAAATGGAACGGAAATGGGAATCATGGTATGAACTATGGAGGTTTCATGCCAGTGGCTAGAGAGTGCACTTTCCAAGACTTTCTTGAAAGTGCAAGCTACTTTAATTTCTCGGGACAACATGATTGAAGGCGTTGTCGGATTGACCCGCTGGTTTGAGAAGATGGAGACTGTGTTCAATATCAGTAATTGTCCACTGAAGTATCAAGTGAAGTATGCTACATGCACACTGCAGGACAGTGCTTTGACCTGGTGGAACTCTCATAAGAGGACCATTGGTGTTGAGGCTGCATATACCATGAATTGGGTTGAACTAATGAAGTTGATGACAGAAGTGTATTGTCCAAGGAATGAAATCCAGAAGATGGAGACTGAATTGTGGAATCTGACCGTGAAGGGAAACGACTTGACTGCTTACACTCAAAGGTTTCAGGAGTTGATTTTGTTGTGTACTAGAATGGTCCCTGATGAAGAAGATAGAGTGGAAAGGTTTATTGGAGGTTTACCGGACAACATTCAAGGGAATGTGATTGCTGCAAATCCTGCCAGACTTCAAGATGCTATACGCATTGCTAACCAATTGATGGACAAGAAAGTCCAGGGTTATGCTGCAAGGAGTGCTGAGAATAAGAGGAGGATGGAGAGTAATCTAAGGGATAACCGTGGACAGCAACCGCCGTTCAAGAGGCAAAATACTAGTGGGCAGAATGTGGCCAGAGCTTATACGGCTGGGAACAATGAAAGAAAGGGATATGCTGGGCCACTACCCTACTGCAACAAGTGTAGGTTGCACCATGAAGGATTGTGTACTTTGAGGTGTGGAAACTGTAAGAAGGTTGGACATCAGACTAGGGATTGTAGGGCTGCTATTGCTCCAAACACTAGAGGGCTCCAGTGGGAAATCAGCAGTGTATTATTTGTTATGGAGTGTGGTAGAAAGGGACATTTAAGAAGGTGTCATAAGTTGAGGAATCAGTTTCGTGGAAACCAGACAAGAAACAAGAATGGAAACAAGACTGGAAACCAGACTGGAGGTAACGAAACTACGGCGAGAGCTTATGCCATTGGTGGAGGAGGAACAAACCCTGATTCCAACGTTGTCACGGGTACGTTTCTTCTCAATAACTGTTATGCTTCTATGTTATTTGATTCGGGCGCCGATTAAGTATTGTGTCAACTACTATTGTGCTTTGCTTGATGTTACACCAACCACTTTAGACACTAGTTATGCCGTAGAACTTGCCGATGGAAGAATTTCAGAAACAAATATTGTTCTTAGAGGTTGCACGTTAGGGCTATTAGGTCATCCGTTCGACATAGATTTAATGCCCGTAGAGCTTGGTAGTTTTGACGTCATTATTGGTATGGATTGGTTGGCGAAATACCACGCGTTGATTGTTTGTCGACGGGAAGTTTGTCCGTATTCCTTATGAAATGAGGTTTGATATTCGAGGAGATAGTTGCGACGGTGGAAGTAAGTTGAATATCATATCGTGCACGAAGACCCAAAAGTATATTGAGAAAGGATGTCAAGTTTATCTGGCACAAGTTACGTCCAAGAAGGCTGAAGATAAGTCGGAAGAGAAGCGACTTGAAGATGTGCCAATCGTACGGGAATTTCCAGAAGTCTTTCCAGAAGATTTGCCTGGGTTACCGCCTACTCGACAAGTTGAATTTCAAATCGAATTGTCCTGTGCCGCTCCTGTTAGCACGAGCACAGTATCGGTTAGCCACCAGCCGAAATGCAAGAGTTGTCTACTCAGTTACAAGAACTTTCTGACAAAGGATTTATAAGACCGAGTTCCTCACCTTGGGGAGCACCAGTTTTGTTTGTCAAGAAGAAAGATGGTTCTTTTCGGATGTGTATCGACTATCGTGAACTGAACAAGCTTACTGTGAAGAACCGATACCCACTTCCGAGAATCGACGATTTGTTTGATCAATTGCAAGGATCAAGAGTCTACTCTAAGATCGACCTGAGATCTGGTTATCATCAACTCAGAGTTCGTGAGGAAGACATTTCAAAGACAGCATTTAGGACTCGCTATGGACATTACGAGTTCCAGTAAATGTCGTTGGTCTTGACTAACGCACAAGCATTTTCAATGGACTTTGATGAATAGGTGTGCAAAACCATACCTGGATAAGATCGTGATTGTATTCATCGATGATATTTTGATTATCCATGAGCAGATAGACTATGAAGGACATCTTAAATTTGATCTTTGAATTTATTTGAAGAGGAAGAATTGTTACGCCAAAGTTCTCAAAGTTTCTTGGTTGTTTGTGTGAATTTTGGCTGTCGAAGGTACAATTTCTTGGTCACGTGATTGATAGTGAAGGCATTCATGTTGATCCCGCGAAGATTGAGGCAATCAAGGATTGGGCATCGCCCAAAACACCTACCGAGATTCGTCAATTCTTAGGTTTGGCCGGTTACTACCGACGATTTATCGAAGGCTTTTCAAAAATCGCTAGACCTATGACAAAGTTGACTCAGAAGAGCGTGAAGTTTGAATGGGGAGAAAAGGCAGAAGCTGCATTCCAGTTGTTGAAGCAAAAATTGTGTAGTGCGCCGATTTTGGCTTTACCAGAGGGAAGTGAGAACTTCGTGGTATATTGCGATGCTTCGCATAAGGGGTTGGGCGCGGTTTTGATGCAGAGAGAGAAGGTCATAGCTTACGCATCCCGCCAACTCAAGGTTCACGAGAAGAACTATACCACACACGACCTAGAGCTTGGTGCAGTAGTGTTTGCCCTGAAAATGTGGAGACATTATCTGTACGGTACCAAGTGCGTTGTATTCACTGATCATAAGAGTTTACAACACATACTCGACCAGAAGGAGCTGAATATGAGGCAAAAGTAGTTGGTTAGAATTTTGGCGACTACGACTGTGAGATTCGATATCATCTGAAAGGCGAAGTGGTGGCTGTTGCCCTAAGCGAAAGGAAGAAGCCAAGACGCTACGAGTTCGAGCCCTTGGTTTGACTTAGGTTAAACCTTCCTAAACAGATTTTAAGTGCTCAATCGGAAGCCAGAAAGGAAGAGAACTTCATCAACGAAGATTTGCGTGGCATGATTAACAAGTTAGAACCTCGTGCTGACGGAACGTTATGCTTAAACAATCGAAGTTGGATTCCGTGTTTTGGTGATTTGAGGGCCTTGATTATGCATGAGTCGCATAAGTCAAAAGATGCCTAACACACGATCTAGAGCGTCTATGACTCGTGAGGAGTTTGAAGAATTGGTTAACCGCCGAGTAGCTGAAGAGATGGAGGCTCGTGAAGCCGCAAGGACCCTTGAACCCCTGAATGAGAATGTGGATGAACAAGAAGGCGAGAACGGAGGAAATGGAAATGGAGGAAATGGAAATGGGAGAACATAACAATGGACTTTGTGACCAAACTACCTAGGACAGCGGCTGGGCAAGACACAATTTGGGTAATTGTTGATCGTCTCACTAAATCTGCTCATTTCTTGCCTATGAGAGAAGATGACACATTAGAAAAATTGACGAGACAATACTTGAAGGAAGTAGTCTCAAAGCATGGAGTGCCGGTTTCGATCATCTCTGATCGCGATGGAAAATTTACTTCACATTTTTGGAAGTCTCTACATAAAGCATTAGGTACTCGATTGGATATGAGTACAGCCTATCACCCAGAGACCGATGGTCAGAGTGAGAGAACCATTCAGACGTTAGAGGATATGTTACGTGCCTGTGTACTCGACTTTGGAAAAGGTTGGGATAAACACTTACCGTTGGTAGAATTTTCGTATAACAACAGTTACCATACCAGCATTAAGGCTGCTCCGTTTGAGGCGTTGTATGGGCGCAAGTGTCGATCACCCATCTGCTGGGCTGAAGTTGGAGACAGTCAGCTCACTGGCCCAGAGATCATCCACGAGACAACCGAGAGAATAGTTCAAATCAAGAGCCATATCCAAGCCGCCCGTGATCGTCAAAAGAGCTATGCCGATGTAAGACGAAAACCTCTTGAGTTTCAAGTAGGAGATAAGGTCATGTTGAAAGTGTCTCCTTGGAAAGGAGTGATACGTTTTGGCAAACGGGGAAAGCTGAACCCTCGTTATATTGGACCTTTTAAGATCATTGCCAAAGTAGGAACCGTTGCCTATCGTCTAGAACTTCCAGAGAAGTTGAGTAGAGTTCATAGTACGTTTCACGTCTCGAAATTGAAGAAATGCATGGCTGATGAACCGCTTGCTATACCATTGGATGAGATCCAAGTTGACGACAAATTGAATTTCATTGAAGAACCTGTCGAGATTATGGACCGTGAGGTCAAGCGTCTGAAGCAGAGTCGTATTCCGATTGTCAAAGTGCGCTGGAACTCCAAATACAAGAGCTTAAAGCGTACTAAAAAACTTGACAGAAAAATTGCTTAAAAACGAAAATTACAAAGTGAAAATTAAAAATAAAAACAACTAACTACTGCCGGCTGAAGCTTCTGTCTTCTTCTCTTTTTTATAGCCGAGTCTTTCACACCCATTTGTTTTGTTGTGTTATTTGGTGAGGAAGCAAAACCAAAAACAAATTTTGAACCTGCGATCAATGCCTTGGGATTTGTGGGATTGCCAACTTGGCATGGGTTTAAGTGGAGGAGGGGGGAGGTGTTTGTTCATGGGGTTTTTGAGGTGCAGGGTAGAAGAGGGAAGGCAAACCCGTGAGTGGGTTTTTGGGGGGAAGAATAAAGGCGGGAAAAATGGTTGTATGAAAAAGAAAGTGACAGGGCACAAGTTTGGGTATTTGGCAAACATGGTCCCTCAAAGTGTTATGGTGGCTTGCACCCATGGTCCCTTGGTGTTTAACAACTTTTGGGGACTTGGCAGAATAGTCCCCCCCAAAAGTATATGACTTATTGCATGGTCGTCCTTGGGGTAATACAAGTTTTTTTTGGGGGTGGGTAGTTGGCAGTTTGTGCCCCCCACTTGTTATTTTGCCAAAATGGCAGTTTTGCCCCTCTCTTCTCTTTTCCTCTTTTCTTCTTTAAAAAAAAAAAAAAAAGTTTAAGGATTTACAATGTCAATCCCTAAACGTTATATTTTCTTGACTTTGGCCTCGAGTAGTGCTTGGGTTGACTTTGACTTTGGACCATTGAACTTTTCTGTTGACTTTTTGACTTGATTGACTTTATCCCTCCGGCGTTGATTTAGCTTTGTCTTTCACGGTCTTTTCCCATTCCGAGTCGGTTTTGTCATTTTTGGCCTTTGTTTTTTCCGTTCCTTTTCTTAGTTATTCCGTTCCTATGCACAATACAACAATAATCATACAAAGCAAAACAGCGTATATTTGGCATTTTAAGTCCGTTTTTTGGTGATTGTTAGCCTCGTTGTTAAAGGTAAAAGGGTATGTGTAATAAGCACATACAATAAACATCCGAAAAGAACCATCTTTCTTCTTGACAAACAACACGGTCTCCCCCAGGTGAGGGAACTCGGCCTTATAAATCCTTTGTCAGAAAAGTTTCTTAAGCAACTGATGGATAACTCTTGCATTTCGGCTGGTGTAAGCGATACTGGTACGCGTGGCTCGTGCTATTGGTGCAGCACCAGGACAAGTCGATTGAAATTCAACTATGTCGAGCCAGGCGGTAATCAGGCAAATCTTCTGGAAAGACTTCCTTTCGCGAAATTTCCCGGACGATTGGCACAGTCCTCAAGTCGCCTCTCCGCTGACTTAGCCTCAAACCTCTTGGACGTACTTGTGCCAAGATAAACGTGACAATCCTTTCTCGATATACTTTTGGGTCTTCGTGCACTATATGATCTATTCACTTACTTCCGTTGTCGCAATATCACCTCGGATTTATCAACACTAGACTCAATTCCATAAGGAATACGAACAATCGTTCTCCGTCACAAAACGATCAACGCGTGTACTAAGGTCGCCAACAATCCATTCCAATTGATGACGTCCAAACTACCAAGCTCTCCGGCATAGAGCTAGGTCCAGAACGGTATGACCTAAAATCTAACGTGCAACCTCTAAGAACAATATTTGTTGTCTGAAATCTTCCATCGGCAAGTTTTCTACGGCGTAACTAGTGTCTAAAGTGGGTTGGTGTACCACCAACAAAGCAACTAAAGGTATATCGACCACAAAACTCTATCGGCACCCGAATCGAAAACAAAAAGCCTAAACATTATAGAGAAGAAACTACCCGGACAACGTGAATCATGGTTTGTTCCTCCTCCACCAATGGTGTAAGCTCTCGCCATAGTTTTGTTACCTCCAGTCTGGTTTTCAGTCTTGTTTCCATTCTTGTTTCTTGTCTTGGTTTCCACGATTCTGATTCCTCAACTTAGGACAATCCTTCCTTACATGTCCGGTCGTCCACACTCATAACAATGAAGGCCCTGCTGATTTCAACTGGAGCCCTCTGAGTGTTTGGAGCCATAGCAACCCGACAAATCCCTAGTCTATGTCCAAACCTTCTTACAGTTTCCCACAACCTCATATTGTACGCAACCCTTCATGGTGCAACCTGCACTTATTGCAGAGGGTAATGCCCCACATAATCCCCATTCTTCGTTGTTTCCCGAGCCGTATAACTCTGACACATCTGTCCACATTGTATTTTGCCTCTTGAACGCGGTTGCTGTCCTCGGTTATCCCTTTAGGTTACTTTCCATCATCCGCTTATCCATCAACAATCTTACAGCATAATCCTGGACCTGCTTGTTATCAATTGGTTTAGCAATGCGTATAGCATCCTGGCGTCTGGTCTGACTCGCACAATCACATTCCCCTTAATGTTGTCCGGTAAACCTCCAATTAAACCTTTCCACTCGTCTCTCATCAGGACCATTCTAGTAACACAACAAATCAACCTGAAACCTTTGTGTGTAAGCAGTCAAGTCGTTTCCTTTCACGGTCAATTCCACAATTCAGTCTCCATCTTCTGGATTTCATTCCTTGGACAGTACACTTCTGTCATCAACTTCATCAGTTCAACCCAATTCATGGCATATGCAGCCTCAACACCAATGGTTCTCTTATGAGAGTTCCACCAGGTCAAAGCACTGTCCTGCAGTGTGCATGTAGCATATTTCCACTTGATAACGTTGAGGACAATTACTGATATTGAAACACATTCGTCCATCTGCCTCAACACAGCGGTCAATCCAACAACGCTTTAGTTTCCGAAGAAATTAGTGGCTTGCACTTTAAGAAGGCTTGGAAAGTGCACTCCTGTCGACCACCGCAATGAAACCTCCATAGTTCATACCATGAATCCCATTTCTATTTCCATTTCGTTTCCGCCATTCCCTCAATTTTCATTTCCTCCAGTTCCCCCATTGCCATATTCCTCTCCTTCTTACTCCGCCCTTCTGTTCAACCCATGTCTATTCTTCAGGGGTTCAAGGTGGTCCCTTTGCGGCTTCACAGCCTCCACTCTTCAGCCTACTCGCGGTAACCATTCTTCAAACTCCTCACGAGTCATGGACGCTCCAGATCGGGTGTTAGGCATCTTCCTACAACATATCAACATAACACTCGATGAGATTTCTAGGTAATGCGAGATCCACAACATAGTATAAAATTTTCGTTTAATCACATAGAAATACACGATCAAAAATATATATTACACGAAACCAAATAGCTGACGCAAGAAGTGTAAGTAAATCAAATCATGAATCATATCATAGATAAATACCAATTTTCATAATCATCGAACCATGAATGATACATCACACACGTTTCAAAATACAAAATACGAGTTCTAACACTACGGTCAGTCACTAACGCTTGACTACTAAAATTTGCAAGTACTAACGAACATCTCAAAACGATTTAAATAAAAAAGCCCCATGTGCTTCCTAAGCACACAAAACCAACGGGTCTACCGCCTCAAGTCTGGCCGACGTCCTCATCAGTCATAAAATCGAAGTCGTCGCATCTGCCTCAACTCTCTCTGCATACGTGACATGGCCGCGCTGGAATCGTCAACTCTCCTAACACTCAACCACTAATGGTGCCTCTAAGCCTCATGTTATCCCTCTCCAACTCAGCAATCCTCTCAGTCAAAGCATACTTCGACTCAACCCCAACAACCTTATGTCCCTGCTCTCTCTGAACTCCCTCAATAGCCTGTATACGATGGACTGGGATAGCCTGAGTGTGATCATGGAACCTCTAAACTAAATTTCCCAATGTCTCATACGTAGCCTCTACTGCTCCCTCCTGAGCAGGATCAGGAATATCCTTTGGCATCGCAGAATGCGTAACCCTCTCAACTCTGACCTCAACTGGGCCTCTCACACCCGTCTCTGTCTCATCTCGTCCAATAGCCTCAACTACAACTCTAACATCAATCCCTCTATCCCTAAGAGCATCTGCGTAAGCAATACACTCGTCAAGCCTCTGCCTGAATCTCTGGATAAATATCCTGCTCTAAAAGTGAGGCCACATCACTAACCCTGACAAGAACATCAGCCCTCTAAACAATCGCTCTATGTTCAACCTCTACATCTGCTAATAACCAAGAATCCTTTAACTCCTCACCTTAGCGATGGTATCCTAATCAACACGGATAGGAGATAAAGCTCCGAACAGTGAATAAATGCAGGTACAGATGTCATGGGGAGACCTAGTCTCCTTGTCAAGATAGCCCCGCAGAAGTACGCGATAAATCTGGTGAAGTATGATCTGACAATGGTCCTCGAAAAGAATCAGATAAGCATCCGAAAATGAAAATCTGATGAAGCCTCTGATACGAATCTAAAGAGATGATCGGTAAATGTCTCACAGCAAAGTACATTGAGATGGGTACGGTCCAACCTTCTTCCTCGCAGTCATCATGTGTACCGGCCATTAAGATGGTAGCGGTACGGTCGACCATGAGGAATAGGCTGTCTAGGTGATAGAATCATAACCTGACGATGAGGTATGATAGTGATTCTTCTGGGTAGAAGCGTAGATCTCAGTGAAAGGCGTACCATAGGGTAGGTAATGTGGTGTATCTGGTGTATCACTGTCTGTGGTGTCATCATCCGATGATAAAAATGGTGAGATAGCTGGTAATGGTGGTATATGGTCTGATGATGGATCCTCAGATGGATCAGACTCTGAATCAGATGCAGGTGAGTAATCAGGAGAAGCTGGTGTATAGTCTAGGGATGGTGGTATAGTAGGTGCTATGATAGGTGTCTCTGTGGGTATCACTGGTGTGTCATCTAGTAGCGTGAGTAATCACTAGTAGTGTGGTGTCAGAAAAGTAGAGGGATAGTACCCAGAACAAGAGCACTCGTCTAGCAGTGTCCCACTACCGCTATCCTCTGATGAATCCAAAGAAATCGAGATAACTAAAATAGCCATAACCTGCACAAGCAAAGTTCATATAAATCATCTTTATATCAACCATGCATGATGCAAAAATATGAATGGGTGAATGGGTAACTGGATGAATGCAAAATGAATGAATGAATGAATGAGATCTCCGACACGTCTGATAGGATGAAATAAGAAATACTTAGAAATATTAGATATACTTAGTATTTAATACGTATATATTATTTACGTAGTACTTAGTTATGTATATGTACTATGTAAGGTCACGTAAGGCACATAATCACGTAGGATCACATACTGGTTATAGTCCAGACCTAGTTTATACTACCTGGTTCTTAGAACCGTGGCTCTTGATACAAACTGTCACACCCCCAGAACGGGACCTGGACGGAATACGTGTCCAGGAGGCGTGACTTTAAGTGAGCATCCCAAGTACAAAGCATAATAGAACGACCTATCAGGGATACGTTTTTGAAAGAAACCACCGTGCATAGATTTGAAAATATATAATAATAATTTTACATCGATTAGATTTAAAAGATTCAAAGTTAAAATATCGAAAGCTTAAATAAGTTCATACAACGGTATTTAAAGACATAGATAAAGCTCTGTGTAAAACCGGTACAGGCAAATAGACTTCACATAATCAATCAACAGCAATCCATGCTAAGCCACCTAAAAAACATGCTTAAAAAACAGTCAACATAAAGTTTAGTGAATTCATAGGTTCAATTCAAACGTTATTATATGGACCACAAATAATCAACACGATGCGACAGTTATAACAGATACAACTTCACATAAAAAGGTATTTACGTTGCGCCTAAAGCTCATGACATACCGAAGCTAATTTAACGTTATACATAAGTTATGCTAGTTGAAACAAGCCCCGAGGTAACTGACCAGAGACTACCTTCTTAAGTTTTGACATGGTATATATCCGTTTACGGTAGCCCCATGAGTAGGAGTCGATACCACCCGGATAGGGATATTTATCCCAATAAGATCTATTTATAACCACCTCCGCGCTCCCACGACCAGGTGCTCCAGTCAAGAGATAGACGGTTCAATATAAGTGGGAGGCAGTATGGTTCTAAACCGCTACTTAGGCAACACGTAAACAGGGAAAATCTCACGTAAAGTACTTGTGTCCAGTTTTTAAAAGCAAGCAATGTTTCTCACCCCAATGTATAAAACATTATTCAAAACTAATAAAACATGGGGCTATGAACTCACCTTTATACCGGGTAGTGTCAAAAGAATCAATCAAGTGAAAATGAATCTCACGGTTCTAGCGACAACCTATCATATAGTCGTCGTTTAAGAATGATGTACAACGAATAACGCTTAACGCAAGAACTGATCATCCGAGCACGAGTAGACACGGCGTATCCCTTTTTAAAACGTACTTTTTCGAAAGTTATAAGTTTTGACAAGTCTCGACGTTTTAAAACATCTTTAAAAATATTTTGTCTTTTAGTGTATTTCGTCTTTTAGTGTATTTTTCTTTATGGCTTTTCGCTTTTAATGTATGTCATCATTTCAGTGTATTTCCGTCTTTTAGTGTATAATATCGTCTCTTTAGGGAGTTTGTCTTTTAGTGTATTGCGTCTTTTAGTTATTTCATCTCTAGTGTATTACGTCTTTAGTGTATTATCGTCTCTTAGTGTATTCGTCTTTTAGTGTAATTTGTCCTTTAGTACCGACCATCAACGTTTGACCCGATAACTACAATTGTTGACCTAAACTCGAACACTTACGTTTTTCTAACTTTTATCATAAATTTGATAATAAAAGTATATTTTTTTCGACCTTTTTATAAGGTTACGAATTGCGCATGACCTTTCTAAAAAAATATCGACTTTCCATTTTTATCAACCTCGACACGTGAAAATATCCGTTTTTCAAAAGTACATCTTTTATTGACTCGAAAGAATATCCGATCTATTTTCGACAACACCTCAAATATCGCAACAAATGCGTTCTTAAACCTAACCCTTTTCGACATTCAATTTACGCTTCCAACAAATCCAACATCTACCTTAATCTCTTCGCCAACAATACTTAAACTTAATATACGATAAATCTTAAATAAACGATATAGCCGTAATAATAGCAATATATATATCAACATAGTCACAATGAACTTTTAAATGCAAAAGTACAACTACTTTTTATTTTCTTCCATTTATAAACAAAAGATTAAACTTAGAGACTTGTAGTTTTATAGAAAAATATATAATGATTTTTACAACGATCCGCTTTGTACACCTTGTTCGAATGATCATACGAATGCAAAAGTACAACTTATTTATGAAAGAGTAGATATGACTTACAAAGAAACACGACGAAAGATGATTAGAAATCAAAAACAACCCAAACGTTGTTTTATAATATACCTGGATGAAATAACAATCAACTCGAACAATATATCTTCAAATGTAAATGATCAAAGATGAAAAATGTATGGATTTGGGTGTGTGTTTTGGTTTGGCATAGAGGGAAAAGAAAGAAGAAGTATGAGTGTTTTAAAGAGAGAAAACACAAGAGAATGTATTTTTAGTGTGTGAAGAATGAGAATGAAAATGAGATGAGAAGTGAAGGTTTATATCAACAAAAATCACACACACACACACACCATGTGTGTGCCGAATGGGTTAGGGGACAAGGGTATGGGACCAATTTGATCCTCAAATCACAATTTTACATGGTACAAGGTTGTTCCAAATAAGATGGAAGTTTGTCTAGGCATTTGATTTCAAAATTTTAGATCCTATGCATGTATATGTATGTGTAACCGGTTGGAATCAAGAAAAAGGGGGGATCAAAAATAATTTCCCACATTC